>JAUCMT010000043.1:1574231-1608924 GCA_032357475.1 Enteromius thamalakanensis | reverse complement strand
AACCAGCGGGCATTCTATACATTTCCTAGGCATTCTATAGAATGCCGGCATTTCACACATTGCCGGTAACATATATACTATATTGTCCGTCCAACTAGTTCTTCGAATGCAAATTCATTCTTCGCCACTAGGTGCCACCTTTGAATACGTAAAATATTGGTTTCCATGGTAATGCTGTAAACAGCACTGCTCAAAAACACTGCTTTATCAGACATTACAGGGATGATGAAATGAAAATAAGACCAATCGACCAGTCTCCACCAATTCACACCAAGCAAAGGGGCGGTTTGGAAAAATCAAAAGCTGAGTGAAACGTTTGGGAGTCGTTGAGCAAATAACGTAAAAAAATAAATGCATATTATAAGACAATGAAAATGTTTTTGACCTTGCATGCATGTCAACCTATTGTTGGGGACTCCCAAAACCAAAATATGAACCTTTCATTACCCATAATAGGGGCACTTTATGTATGTGCGTGGATTAGTGTTTATGTGCCGCTGGTATAAAGTGCACAAAGTGCCACCTATTAAATGCAAATATCATGATTACAGTTACATTTTAGAGCTTTAAAACATGATTTTATTTAATTATTATTATTAATAGTAATAATATATTTATTTTTCATAAAAATATTATGTAAACATGCTATTTAAACATATACTAATTTACATAAGTAGCATCTTATGTTATTAAACCCTAAACTTTTTTTTTATGCAGCTCTGGAGTTTCTGTGTTTGATGTTACAGGGTGTTCTGAATTAACATTTTTGACGAACTTAAAAAAATAAAAACATTTTTGGATGACCTGTAACTTTAAGCAATGAGACGCGACAACCAATAAAATTTGATGTCTTGAACTAAATCTTTTACAAATAATGTGAAAATGAAATAAAAACTGCATTAAATTTAGATCTGTTAATGCTGCATACATTTTTGGTAACACTTTATTTCGATAGTCCACTTTAGACATTCTACTAACAGAATTGCAACTACATGTCATTCGAGTATTAGTAGATTGTGCTTAATATCTTCTAACACTGTATTTTGATGCCTCCACAACACACTACATACTGACTATCAGAAACTTTGCAAGTATATGTCAACCTCTTCTACAAACACTAAACCTACCCTAACAGTCTACTCTGAGAGTTAGGAGACATGTAGTTGCAAATTAATGAGAATTAGTTTAGCATGGTGTCAAAAGTGCAAGCCAATTTTCTTTTTACACATTTTTCCAACATTGATTCTGTTGAGCTTATGAATGCAATGGCCAATCAGAGACATTCAGATAAGTCATTGCTGTGTTTAGTACACTCTCGAGAATGAGGTTTATGTAAAAATTCACCTGCCCAAACCAGAAATCCAGGCTACAGACAGCAATGTGAACTGATGGCAACATCTATAGTCTTTTAAGGTAATTATATAACCTGTCTCATTGTTTTTATTGTTGGAGTTTTATTCAGTTTTCATATCCAAAAGTTAGTGAAAAGAGGAAAAATGAACCATTTTTAGCATATGTGATGGGCATTGGTTATGATCATCTTTGGTGTCTCTTTTAAAGGCAACTACACAATAATAAAGTACCGAACAATATGCCATATAGCAAACAGATGTGGTCTTTTATGCCTTAAAGCCTCGCTTTGGACCAATGTAGTTGAAGCAATGTATAAAGTCTATGTTATTGTGTTTAGATCTTCTTTTTGTCACGTCATATGTCATTTGAGTTTGCAACTTTCATAAGCAGGGGAATGAGAATTATTTTGTATGCAACTGCATTTCCTCCATTCACATGCATATTTATGGGGCACAAAGTTGCGTCGACAGTGATCTCTGTCGTTTGTAATGTCACATAACCAACTCCCTTTGGGAAAGAATGACTTCCCGTTGCTTGTTGCGGGCCTCTCAGAGTAAATACATTGATGTACTTTATGCATACCTCCATTACTGCTCATTTACATAAAGTTTAACTGCTGGACTTCTCAAATCGTCAAGCCGTCCCAAATCACCAGCTCTCATTAAAAATGAATGCTTTCTGGTTCCTTTGCCACAGCAAATCGCTGCCGACTGTGAGTCACAACCCTACAATCGGTCAAATGTAATTCAAGGCTTATGCGCCACGTCGAATTAAACACCATTTCAACAAGTCCATATAACTTCATGGTGTGTACATCACAAACCCCAAATGAAGTCATTGAAAAGACATATCAGCCTATTCCTCACTGAATTTACAAAGTCTCCGCAGTTATCAGTGAGCACGGGGATGGAGTTGAATGCAAATCAGAGGTGGTATATGAAATGACAATGAATATATGATCATGAATAATGCAGCCCTTTCTACACCACAATGCTGAGAAAAAGCCCTGAGAGCTGAGAAAGAATTTCAGAATAGAATGCATTATAGAATAAGAATTGAAATAGAAAAGGTTGGGGGGGCTTGGCTGTCACAGCGCTGTCACTTCCTCTGTCAGAATAAATCCATCAAACACTGGGAATAAATCAGGCTGCTCTCATTTGCATTGAGCACGGTGAGAAACCCGGGTTCAATAACACATGCTGTTTTGACAAATCCTGCTCTCAGGAATGAAAAGGGCCCGTGAATCCGGAAGCTTCTATTGTCTGACGTTAATGGCTGCGCTTGATACTTAGAGAGCACGTGGAGACTGAGGTCTGTAATAAAGCCTCGCATGTGAGATCCAGCACAATGCTGATTGTTTTGTTTCTTAATATTCAGATGTTCAATTTACCTGATATCTGGAAGGGTAAAGATCATGCACCCATCTATTGTCCAGACAGCTTATCCTATAGGGAAGGGAGTTTGAAGGATTACTTTGGATGAAATGACAAATATGCATTTTTATTTATTTTTCCCCCTTGGAACTCAAATAGAGAATTTTTGAAGAATCTTCACACCTTTCTTTTTAATACTAATTCTGAAACTACTGTACTGCAAGGATTGTTGGCACTTTGAGCAGCTGCTTTGTTCCTTTGTCGTTAGATGCTTTAAAAAAGTGCAAAATACATAAATGTAAATGTACAGTATACAACAGTTCATAGTGATCAGCATCTTTCCATCTCCAAAAAAGTAAAATACTACTACTACTAATAATAATAATAATAATAATAATAATAATAATAATAATAATAACAGTAAAATTACAAAAATCACTTCTCGTAACATAATATAATACAACATTTTGAGTGTTGTGAGTACAGGGCCAGTCTAATTTATTTAAGAACGCTTAAGATATATTGTACAAGCCATCTAGACCCCTCCCCCCACCACCACCACCACTTTTTATGGTGGTTTTACATATTTGTAGATTTACAGACGTCAGTGTTTGGGGATTGATTTGGAGCTTTTGTGTGAAAAAAAAACAACAAACAAAAAAAAAAACAGGTCTGGAACAATAAGAAATGAATGATTTAAGTGAATGATGACAGAATTTTTTTTCTTGAATGAACTATTCCTTTAAAACTAAATTAAAATAATCTGGCTTTATGGTTTTGGTTTTCCCTGTAGGGATGAGGGGAGGAGCCATGTTCAGAGTGAGCATGTGTTTCCAGTACCGTTTCCCTCTCTTTTTTCTCTCTTTTTCTCTCACGACTCAGTTGTCCATTTCTCGCTCACGCACAGTCGCCTGTGGAGGCGAGGTAGAGCCAGAGATGAGCGGAGTCAATTAGACGAGCAGCAGTGTGTGTGTGTGTATGTGTGTGTGAATCTCAGAGAAAGATGTGGAACAGTATGGCACTGCAGATGCCGGCATTCCCTCAGTGAGAATGCTTCCACAGGGACGAGGACAGCTGTGGAACAGCATCAGGGGTGTTAACGAGCCTTATCTCACACACACACACACACACATACATAGTAAATGATGCACTTTTACTTTAGCGCATACACATTTATGTTCCTAAACCTACTGAACTGCCTACATCATAAATACGATTCCAATATGATTGCTGTCCAAAAAGGTAGGCAGCATCATTATGTCACTTTAGCAGAATAGTCTGTATCTTTTGCGGAAAGGCTTGAGTGAATTACAATATTTAGTAATGACAGATTTGCAAACAATGTAAATTCTATATAATTATTTTTTTTATATTCAGTACTAAATGTGTATTATTCTCCACAGTATTTGTTATGCTAATTATAGAATGCCGTTGTTAGCTTAGGACTATGGTGGATGTAAAAACTTGATTTGTGTGAGGAGTTGCTGTCTGTAAAGAAAATTAAATCAAGGCAGCAGTAAAGAGCAGCTAGGTTTTGGAATGCCGATTCTCAATATGAACTGTCTTTCCTGTTGAAACCATATGAAATTCTCATGATGCACATAGTAACGAGCATGATGGGTATTGTTCTCATTGACCTCCATGTTTCCCAATGGAAGCCTTTATTGGTCAGGGGTCATGCTTTCATGGTTCTGGAGACCTAATTGAACTCTTATTTACAGGTTTATTTAATATTTAGTTTGTCTCAGATGTTTCTCCTGAAATTCTCAAAAATTCTTTTCTATAATAAATTATTTATATATATAGCAAAGAGGTACACTAAAAATAAGCCTTTTTCTCTCTTTTTTCTAAGTCAGTATTTTAGTTTTACTCAGAAATAAGTCAAAATACTAAAGTAAGTGCATTGTTGTTTGAACCAAATCGACTGAAGCATCAAAAATATTCTTTACACAAATTGGCAAAAAAAGGCTTTCAGGTTTTTCAAGTTCTCTTTTGTTTTATTTTACAGGCCACAAGATGAGCAGATACATCATTTAAAAAAAGAAATAAAACTGATATTTGCTTGTCAAAAAATATTATACAATTTTCTCAATACAGATTTTTGTACAGCATGTAACAGAAATGAGCTGTAATAGAATCATGATCTTGTAATATAGATGAATAGGATACAGGAGCTCCAAACTGTCATCCACAAACCCATCTTTATACCCAATAAATATAAACTGTGTATATTATATTATTGATAGCCAGGCATAGTAAATACCACGGCACAATTTCAATTCATTTTCATATCATTTCAGGTACGTCACTGTGCTACACACACACACACACACTCACACACACATACACATGAAGCTGAGCACTCAAGCAGGCGTAGGCCAGCAATCAAAATCACAGTTGGATAACAAGAGATTCCTGGCCACCTCGAAAAGAACATAAAGACAGGAATGAAAGCGGATGAAGACAGGGCTCATTGTCCTTGGCAGGAAAGAGAGACAGTGAGAAAGAGGGATGGCTATCTGATCGGGCTGTGTGAGAAACACTGTAGAGAGCCACTTGACATTTGGCCTGATTCAAACAGCTCTGCTGAGAGAAGCTACTCTGACAAACTCTCTCTCTCATGCACACAAACACATACCATCTCTATTTGTGAGGGCTTCTTTTTTTCTTTCAACCAACCTAGTGCTGTCCTTTCCAGCTTCCTTTATCTTTTTTAACTGCACTTTCCATTTCTCTCTCCATGTACTTTTTCCTCATCAAAATTTAAGCAGAACAAAAAGCTGCATCCAAGACGGGTTTCTCTGGACAATTTCAGCCTCAGAGAAAGCACCTGGCAACATATATTTAAAAATAAATAAATAAAAGTGTTTGGAGGACAGGGATGCACTTTATGGAACATCAATAATGGTAGACAAGTAAGCAAGTAATGATACAAAGAGTGGACAAATTAACCTTCAACACCAAACAGCATATAAATTTGAAGAAATTAGATATTCTTGTCGGAATGCTAAAGGAACAAACTGTCCAACTCTTTAGTAATAAAGGGGGTGGAATCTACTCTTTGTGTTCCAGAAATTTACATAAAAATTCAAAGATGTTCTGATTTAGTGATTGGCCATGGAAGGTGACTTTATCCTAGCAGCCATGAATTTACTCTTGCATTTGTTTAGTAGTGTGCATGGAGACATTATAATCCTGTTATTATGAAACACAAGTGAACAGTCCTTTTGCTTTCTGATGCTAGAAAATGCCTTTTGTGAAGACTTGGTAAGAGAAATATTGATTCATAAGCCTATGGTTTTTAACGCTGTACTTTGTATGTTTTTGATTGTCAGAGTGCACTGAGTTGCGACTTCTGTTTGTCTTTGCCAATGCATTTTTACTGTTTGGCATATGCTATCATTATTTTTGATCCTGTCTCCCTTGACAAATAAATAATTTAGCAATTTTTGACATGGACGCACTGACAATTCACGTACAAAGTATTCTGCTTTAAAAGCCTGTTAGTTGCCTCACGTTGCTTCCAAACCTTTCATATCAAAGTTCTAACTGTCAGACCATTTTTACACCTGACATGTTTTGTAATTGACTATCAACCTAATAACTCTCCTTTGCAGTTGCAGTCATTTAATGGCGATTTAATTGCTTAAAAGTGAAGCTACTTTTCCACGTGGTGTTTCCACTAATTCATCAACCCTTATCTAGTGGCCATAATAGGGTAAGACAACCGGTATTTATAATGTGTGCATAAACATGCCCATTATCAAACCATGCCATAATCAAAGGACTCTTTTTGTTTAAATCTGTGGTGTAATGTTGCATTCAGAATGAGAAAATATACACGTTCACTTATTACTTGAGTCTGGGAGATCACTGGATAAGGACAAAATGATAGGGGATGTCTGCAGAGAGAAGATAGCACCCATTTTTTTTGCTCTGAAAGATGGTGGAATTGGCATTCTGTAAAACCTGATATGAGATGACACCTTTTCTTTTGCAATCTTGAGGTAGCACTACCATCATTTAGTTAGTCAAGTTAGCCAAGCGTTAACTCATTAAGGAAGCATTTTCCAAATTCCAGATCTGTATTACACTAACACACAGGGAATAAGGGTTGGAAAAACTTAAAACTTGATCAATCATCATTGATGACCTAGGGTTAACGCTGCATAGGTAGAAAGATAAAGAATGCTAATGTAGTTCGAAATAAAACCAATGCACTGGGTGAAGTCAGAGGAAGGCTGCCACAGAGTAGCTAGGCCGAGGTGAACCAGGAAAGAGCCCTGCACAGGATGTGCGGTAGTGTTGGATCATTCCTTATTTCATTACAGGGAAAGCTTTATAAATTCACAGAATGGAGAGGAAGGGGGCATAGTGATAATATTTGCATTTCTCCTTTTCCCCCACTATCTTTCTATCTCTGCCCTCCCTGCCTCCTTCTAATACCCCCTCCCCCTGCCCCACCACTTACTGCAGAGTGACTTTAATCATCACTTTCGCCAAAACACATTAAGCCGTTGTGTGTCCGGGGGAAAAACAGCCCTGCGCTCCCTGAGCATCACATTCTATTTGCAACAGTGATGCATAGCTGGTGCATTACTTTGGAGATTAAAAAGGATATGCTGAATATCAATAGAGTGTGTCTGATGGATGACTGTCCTAGCCCACAATAAAGGGACATCCAATAGACCTACTTGAGAGGAGGTGCATACATTTACCAAAGAAAAGCAGCTCCACACTCAAACACTCACACACCCGCACACACTGACGAATACACAAATGACAGCACAGACACTCAGACAGCTATAGCAACTGCTCAATCCTGTACTCATGTTTAGTAAAACAACACCAACGCTTAATTATTTATTTACTTTTTTGTTCAGGAAGGATAACAAAGTCGTTTGCATACATTAAACCCAGGCCAGCGGACAATGTGATTCCTCCCAGGTCACGGGGTAGTCGTTACAGCATCGGAATGGATGGCGATGTAAAGTGCTTCAGAGCTTTTGCCCAGAAAGACATGGAGGTGATGAATTGAGCACAAACTGAAGGACATGAACCACAGAAAGGACTGTTAGGGCGCTATGACATTATTCCACAGCAGCGAAAATGGAATAGAAGGGGGGGTATATTAAGGAGATGGGGCAAGGGTCCAGAATCTGACATCAGCAAAAGGGTATCTTGGTCAATTCGTTCGTGTGATTTCCCAACTTGACCTGCTGCCCTTCAGAAGGCTGTATGGTTAAACGCTTGCCTATATGTAGGTCCTCAATGCCCCCACGGTTCACCCAGGCACCCAACTCTGGCTGTTGTGTGATTGCTGAGGTCCTGCAAAAACCCCCATTCCCATTCCCAAACCCATTCCCATGCCAACACCCTGTGATAGTGACCCGTCAAAGTTAAAGTCCATTCCCTCTGTTGAGTCCATGAAGTCATTCAGGAGAATGGATTCCACGTCGCAATCCAGACTGCTCTGGTGCACATCCATTTCCAGCTCAGATTGCAACCGGTTGTGAGGATCCTGGTGATGGTTAGCTTGATGGTTGCCATGATAATTGGGATTCTGTGATGTGAGGTGGTAATACCCCTGCCATGGTTCTGTCATGCCCTGGTGGAGGTGGGAACCTGGGTAGGACTGATGACGAGGGTGGGGGGCTGAAGCCAGACGACAAGGGTCTTGGGGAACATCCAAGACACTAGCAGGATTAGGAGGCAGGACAGTAGAAGGGAGGTGAACACGTGAGCCATAAAGGCTGGGTGATTTGTGGTTGTAGGGTTGCAACATGTCATTGTTCACCCTGGGAGAAAGGTCTGGTTGTCTGGAGTTGTTGTGTTGCAGGTGATTGTGCATGTGGTTAGGATTGGGACTAGCATTGAGTTTGTGGTCATGAGATTGAACGTAGTCGTGGCCACGGTGGTGTTTGTGATGATTGTAGTCAAGAGTTGGGTGATGCTTGTTATGAGCTTGATTAGGATTGTGATGATGGCTTGGGTTTTGCTCGTGGGTTACTCCATGGCCGTTGTGAACACTCTGACTTGAACTGCGATTGTGGCCATGCTCTGGGTTATGATTGTGATTCTGGCTCTGATTGTGGCTGTGAGAGTGCACAGCACTGTTAGATTGTGACATAAGGGAATGGGATGCTGCTCCTTGCCCCACAATCATGTCCTTACCACAGTACTGTGGCCCTCCAGCAAGTAGACTTTCAAGGGCATTGTTCTCTGAGTATGCCCTAAGAGCACGCTGGAAGCTGGTAGGCTTGTTTTCCTGAATCGTCTGCATAGGCGTATGATGCCTAAGCATGCCCATAGATGGTTGCCCATAAACCGTTCCACAGTAGGAGGTCTCTCCTTTGGGTCCAGGGCCATAGTGATAGCCATTGCGCTTAAGTGGTAGAGGCTGGGAGAAGCCCTCTTCCAAGCTGATGGCTCCAGTTAGATCAGCTAGGTGCGGGAGCTCGACAGATGGACAGTGTCCCCCTGTTCCCAGGGCTGGAGATCTTGTGCTGGTGGGGCTAGGGTAGAGTCTTGGGGAGGCTGAGCAGGAAAGTCCTCCTTCCTCTGGTTCATCAGGTTCTGTCTCAGCCAGAATTGGAGACAAGCAACCACTTAACGTTGATGCAGATGAGCTTGTTCTAGAGTGGAGGTCTGTCCAGGCATCAAATTCCTCACCCCCAACTCCCATAACTCCCTTACCAGCTGGGCTTCCATGTTCTGGCGATCCCTGTATTCCGGGTCCTCCAAGTTCTCTGCCCATTCCCACAGCTCCTGCTCTCTTCCGACTGACTCTGCCTCGGCTCTTCAGGTATTTAGTGCCATTGTCCATGGATACAGCTCGTCTTCGGGGCCCCTTGCCCATCTTTCCACCTTCTGGGTTAAGCATCCACCAGGAACTTTTTCCGGTTCCCTCATTTTGAACACGGATGAAGCGGGTATGTAGGGAGAGGTTGTGTCTGATGGAGTTCTGTGGGAAGGAGAAAACAGGAATAAATAAGATTGATTATTATTAAATATTATTATTAAATATGATTTTGATTTTGACCCCTATTACATAAATCTTAATGTTACATAAGGCCTGATGTAAAATAATTTACTGAAAAAAACATAATATTTTTAAGTACTTTATTACAATAAAAACAGTAGTGTCCAAATAATCATTGATGATATATATATATATATATATATATATATATATATACATGTATTTAGAAGTATTCTCAATGTATCAAGCAAGTTTGATTCAAATGAACACATATTCAAAATAAAAACCATTGAGGGTGCTGACCGCACAAGAATTATGCAAGTTCCAAAAAAAACCTCTAAAGCAGTTCGGGACACTCATTGTAGGAAGAGGTGAAACCCCTCTTGGCTGCTCAGGCAAATCAATACTGTAAGCAGACCAGCTCCTGCACGGCACACGCTTTCTCTGACTCACACTGCAGCTAACCAAGCCAAGTCCACACGCACATCAAACCGTAGTCAAGGTTACCCAAATGAATCACACGTGGCAACCTGATCACAGACGCCTCTATCGATTGCAGTCTTGGGGAAATATGAGGAAAAGCCAGAGAGTGAGATGAGAAAGCGAGAACGAGGCGTGATTTTGGCACACTAGCAATCCAGGAGGAGCACCAGACAAAGGAAACCAGAGAAAGAGAGAGAGAGAAGAGTTCAGTGGTACAGATGCAGCTGATAAATCTCTTTCTTTGGTGTACAACAACAATTGAGTCAAGAATGTTAATGATAGTTGTAGTCTCGGATGTGAATTGGTCAATACATTGTTCCAGCTGTGCACCATAGAAAGTATAACATGAAACACCTGTTTACATACAGTAGCTATTGTGTATCCTATAACTCAAAAAAATCAATAACTGGAATCAATAAATATGATTTTAATTAAATTTGTATTAATTTTTATTTTATACATTTTTATTAAAAAGGCTCAAAGCTGTATTATATATTACATAGAGTCACATCAAAAGCTTTCCCAACATTCATTTGAGCATCTTGCCTAAAAATGTACTTTATATTTCACACTATAGCAAGGCTTTGCTTAAATATTATAATGTCATTACCTGAGTTTAAAGATTCTCAATGGCATGTTCAAAGTATTTATTAATTACCTTTATACAACGCAAAAATAATTCAAACCAACAAAATATGACTTTTGTCATTTTATATATTATAAAAAACAATGTCAATTAAACCCAATATTCTAAGGCTGAAAAGGAGTACTATGAAAACAGCTGTTTTTTGATTAGCTAGGAAATGGCTACAAGTCGTGCTAAGAAAGAAATACAAACAAAAAGAATGAGGCCGACTGCTCTAAAACAGTACAGCATCAAAACTGACTAGGACAGTTTGTTCTTATCCATCACTGAAAAAAAAGCAAAAGGGACAAATCCCTCAGTCTGCTTCTCCCTGTTGCATGCTCTTGTCAAAGTATGCTGGTGCGCACAGACAAAGTATTTATGTTTGGTACCCTGTCCCACAGAGTTGGAGGTTATAATCATAGAGGGCCCTCATCCAAGGCCCGGGACAATGTTCATAGCTCTGCCTTCTTGGCCTGGTACACAATCCAAGTTTTAACTGATCTCTGTTTCTCTCTCTGTTTCTTTTTATCATCTGTCTGACAAATTTTCGACATTACCAAACAATGCACATAATGTGTCGACGTATACACAGCAACAGTAATGTAGTGCAAGCTCCACTCCTAACAAACACTCAGTGTCTCTCTCTCAAATCTGCATAGCCTCTTCACACCCTCCTTCACTCAGATTCCCTTATTCTCACACTCATTCATCTTTCTCTGTGTCCTGCATCTGTTTATCACTCTCTTTTCGTTCACCCTCCATCCCGCCACAAATCACACTACTAATTTCATTCACCTGCTCTGGCTGAAGAAAAAAAAATGCAAATAAGACAAAACAAATCTACTTCCTGTCCCTCAATCATCCACAATACAATTACGCTTCAAGTGCGTCTATCAGCCCATCTATACTCCATAATCCCCCATCGCACCCCCTTACGGAAAGCAGCCTCTTGTTTTCCGTAGTGATTCTGAGAACCATTACCGCTCACATGAGTGGTCAGATATCAGTCACTGAAAAGAGCCAATTACCTTGGCAAAATTTACACTACAGCTGGATATCGACTGTAAAGCAGGCTAATCTCGGAGAGCATGCTGTTTCAGTGTCACCTCACACCTGAGGGGCTAATTCTTCCCCCAACACCGGTGGCAGATTTGCTGCATTTTGCGCCGCTCCCATTCAGAGCGCTGAAAAATTGGATAAGCAAGATGTATTTACGTCGCCTTGCCCCCCCAGGTAGGGGGTTTTATTCTCATTCGGTTATTCTGCCAAATTACACGAGCCCCCGTGCTGGTGAAAGAGCCAGATGCTTCCCGGGCTGACTTAATCAAAGCCAAATTGAAGCGTGGTGTCACGAGTGGGAACTGTGTGCCGAAACGACCTGCGCGAGGTGATCTGAGCGCGACGCCCTGACAGCTCCGGCAAGAGTGCTCTGTTGCGGGGGTAACCATGACTACTGTGGAAACGGGAAGAGAGGAGCTGTGCGCGAGAAGCGGGGGGAAGAGAGAGGCAGATGCCGTTTGATGCTGCAGGTAAACTGCAAACATCCTTTCATCTCTGACAGTCAGACGACTCGCCCAACTCGCTAGAGAGCTTCAATCATCGGCAGTCACACCGTCGCTTGAGCTGTCTCAGAGGAACAGTGATTAGCAAGTCAACTATAGGCTGCATGACTTCACAGTAGCTACCAGCACCCCGCCACTCCACGGTTCAGCTCACCAAACAGCCGTCTGCACATGAGCTTGTTGTAGAAAGCTTGCATTTTTAAAACATGACAACTCTCAGACTTGAAAGGCCACGAGTCGTCGTTTAGTCGCCGAAAAGATCCGCTCTTTGCCCTTAGTGTCTCCATTAAGACGGGGGAAGAGGTAGAGCGCTGGGTCTTTGATGAAAGCAGATTATTCATGAAGTCACAATTGCTGTGGTGGTGTGGCCTGTGGTGAGCACTATAAATAGCAGGTCTGTGGTTCGGAATTTGACCCAGACACCTTCAAGCTCTTCTGCATCTGAGTCATTCGCTGGCCAGCCATGTAGACCCGTCTGCTTGTGACCTGCTTTGGCTCTCAAAGATACTCTTCTGGTTAGATCTGCAACTATTACCTGACACTATCTTATCAAAGCTTATATAAAGTCACAGTGTAATGCTGGCATATAATGAAATCTATGAAAAATGAGGTAGAATGGTATTAACTGATTAGTGTCGACTAACAACACAGTTATTTCATTAACATTGTTGGTGAATTCTGACTAAGTTGTTTTTTGCCATTCCATTATTACAGTAGATGTCTCACCGATAAAGGATTTTTTGTCTTCTGCAAAGGTGAGATGTAAAGTGATCAGGTACGTAGCATTTAGACATTACAACCTTTTGATTTAGGGTCTGACAATGACAATAAAGCTTGGATTCTTTGTCAAAGATGGTTTGCAAAATAATTTAAGAAACAACATATTGCCGATGAAACAATGTGCAATGACTACCAATATATAATACAGTTAGTGAACCTTACTGCCACCTGATACAACTGAAAACAGTTAAGTAATGTCTACTAGTGGCCAAGAACGACCTGTTCGCATTTTAATCACAAACACCCTGCTAGTCAAATGCACACATGAAGGCTGAGATTCCTAACAGAAACAGTGTGCTCAGTGGGGAAAACGTTTAAAAAAAACCTCCCTCTAACCTGATACACAGGCACTTTCAAATATGCCCGGCAAACCGGAAAAATCTGGCAATCAGGTTTAATCCCACTCTAGCCTGCATAATCCAGAGAAATCTAGGGCTAATCCTGGTTAAGTCTGGTGGCCCCTTAGCTGACTATAACCCCTGGAATGCAACAGAGTAAGAGGGATTGAAGGGATCATATGTTGGCCAGGCAGGAGGTGTGTAGAGTAAGAGAGATGATCAGCGTAATAATCGGCATAGAGATTAAGGTGGAAAATTAAAAGAGTTTCATTACATAACTAAATAGACAGCAGATTAGATTCAAGGTACTCAGTATGGCACATTCCACCTAAACTACATACCAACTACTACTATGCTAAATTCAAACCTTGTTATTTGCAAAGCCGTGGTCGTTCTGGCATTTTCTGTAACTAAAAATAATAAAACAACTGTTTAAATTTTTATACTTCCAAATCGTGTACCCTATTTGTGGAATGGAACAACTAAATAACACTCACAATTTTACAATCTTTTATAATTAATGCTAATACATAGCTTGGTGCATTTCGTCAAATTGAGGTTTATGAACCAAGATCATTACCTATGTATTTGACCGCCTGGCGCCATTGGTCGCCTCCGCCCTCTTGTTTTCGTGTTAGGCACATCTGCCCACGACAAGCCATAAAAAGGGCTGCTTTTACATGGAAAGTTCTGCCTTAACAATTGCCCTGACACACCAAAAACAAAATATCATACAGCGAGAAAGAAAGGGTTTCAACACTTACATTAACACTGTGTTTATTTTTTAAATCAAAGAGAATTTGTAATTGCATCTAGAATCAAATAAATTGAAGGGGTGTGCAAAGAAGACGTGAAAAAGACAGACGTGACCTGTGACCTGATTAGCTCCCTAGTCAGATAATCTTCTCCCCAAAAGCACCTATTGATGAATACACAAAATATGATCCATTTAGTCGATCCAGAAAGGAACTTTAATCAAATGATGCTATGATACAGTGATTCGGTCCACTATTCATTGATGTAGGCCTTGGATTAGTGCCCTTGGATCAACTTCACTATGGGCAATGAATGGGATTTGAAAGGATCAAGGCTCATTTTTCAAGTTCGCGTAAAGAGCCTTAAATTTCATTCAGTTTCTGAGCAGCAAAAGGCCATAGCTGCAGTAGCACTTGAGCAGCAAGAAAAGACGCGTTTAAGACGCTATCTACCTAGAAGTTTTAGCAAACTCTTCTGGGTAATGTTTGCCAAGTGATCTGTTTCTCATCTTAAAGAACGTTCTAATTTACTGAGCAGACTCCTCCGAGTATTCCAGGCAGCGTTCTGTTTTACATTCTGCCCAGTGTTCCATTCGACGCGGTCCGGAACGCACGGCTCGTGTGTTGGGGGATTGTTCTGTCGAGCATTCTTGCGCGCTCGCAGGACTGGAAAAGCTGTTTTCAGCCGCGTTCACCCATTATTTATTAATCCATTTCACACAGCCAGCAGTCATTATGCATGCTACTGTCAATGGGTATCTCTCTGCCTCGCATTTATTTGATAATAAGCACAAGTGGGGTAGGAGATAAAAGCGCTGACTGCGTTCATTGTGCGAGAGGGAGAGAGGACTCCTGCAGGCGAGGAGACTTAAAATGAGAGTTCTGTGTGGGAACAGGGCGCGTCTGCTAAGCCTGTCTGGAGGCAATCGATGGAAATTAGCCAACGCTAAAGATGCACTTCCTGTGAGTGATGTCACGGGCGGTGCTCGGCTGTTTGGGGGAAAAGAAAGAACTCACAGGCGATTAATGTGAACGGTAGAGAGCAGAGAGAGGTGTGGGCAATGTGACAGATGGAGCAATATGAAATTATAGGATTGAACAGTCCTAAAATGTGATGATGATGCTAACGGACATTTTCTAACAGCGTTATTTCTGGTTAATACTGGATGTTTTATGTATTCTATTGTATAAGTAAAACATGTTGTTCTCTAAGTTGACACTTTATAAGGAAGCCATGTTGTTCCCGCCACGTCTGTTAAAAAACACCAAAACTTTGTTCCTATTTAAAGTTATGTAAGTTGGTGATAAACAAGTGATTGTTTAAGTCCATTAATTTTAGTTTTAGACTAGTCAGAGGATTTGAAAACTTTGATATTTTAAGCCAACAAACACGTGTTGTTTTAACACATAACAAAAGCTACTGTGTTCCAAACCTTTTAAATTTAGAAGATATAAGCATTCAAAACTTTTTAAAAGCATCCTACAACTTATACTATAAAAGACACTAAAACTGCATCTAAAAAATTGTTTACAGATTTATTTATACTATTTATGGTGAATGACACATGTTGCACTATATAGGAATAAAGTATGATTTCATGTCAATGTCAACTGAACTACCGTAGTGCCAGTCTAGAGACACAATACCGCAGAGCAGGTCACGCGCATATGTCGCCATGGACCACAAAACATTTCAAGCCCACCTGAATATTGTATTTTAAACCGTTATGGAGGAGATTAAACATTGCAAATGGTCAGACATCCTCAGCATTATAAACAGCAATGATGAGAAGATGAAATAACACCGGTGCCAAGCACCAGCATATATTACATGGTTTTCAAATCCCTAAAATTATTTCTTTCTAATATTAAAAGTTTTATACCGAATCTCAAGGAGAAGTCTAATAGTCTTTTTTCAAATGTGGTTGTCACAAGCTGTCAAATGCTGCATGCAAACAAAGCCAATTGATATGGGACCCAGTATTCCAGGATCACATTAACACACTGAAAGATGTTGCATGTATTAAGGCACTTTTTTATGGTAGTCTTCCTGCATCATAGAATAGATCTGTGTGAGGAACAGACTGAAATTAGGTTGTTCATAATCTTTAGCTGAAATTGACCTGCCACACAAAGACATCATTACAAACCCCACTGTTTGTAGCATGTTATAACTGAATGTGAAGCCTCTGTTTGAATATGGCATTTGAATGCTGAAGTGGAGATTTTCTCTCACAGATTTCCATACAATATCGAGATGCCTTGAAAATTCTCCTTTGGTGGTCCAGCAAAAAAATAAATAAATGAGATAATTTGAGTTTAGTATGGCATGTGAGTAAACACCAGCATTTACATTTTTGGGTGAACATTTTATGTTTTGTCTTTAAAATGACAAATTAGCCAACGACATTGCTAACCAAGGAAGCCCAGCACTCGTATCCTGAAAACAGAGCATCATTACAGCCAGCGTTTGACGACAGAAGGCCTTTCTCTCCGCTTGCTTCCCTGTGGAATGCCCACCCACCAGAGGGACCAGGACGGAAGGGAGGGGCCGCGTCTGGAGCTCTAGCCTAACCTGAGAGAGGTAGACTGGGCACGGAAAAGAAGCCGGAGCCCCTGGGGGCCTGTAGGTGGGAGCAGCCAGCTAGTGCGCTCCATCCCCTTGGACCGAGCTCTAATTGGAGCTGCTGGGCAAGCCGGGCCAAGTTCCCTGGGAACGGGGAGAGCCTGAGGGAGGGAGGGAGAGTGGGAGGAAGTGAAGGATGGACAGATAGAGAAAAAAGAGGGGAGGGAGGTTTAAAAATAGAGCAAGCAGATTAAGGAGCATCTGAGAGCAGTGCAGGGGATCGGAAAATCCGCCCTGCATGCCAGAGCTGACCAGACCTTCAGGGCATGAAAGGCAGCTCTTCAGCATTGTGGAGCAGGGCACGGCGTAACACAGCCGCCCCCTGGCATACGTTTGCCCGGTCGTCGCATGGCACATGGCCCAGAATGGGGCAGCGCTATGAGCAGCGTCAGCCTCAAACGATGACGATCCCAGCTAAGCTTTCACACAACAGGTGGAGAGAACAGACACCTGTGGGAGATCGCACACACTCAAAAGAACCGTCTTACACCTGGGTCCTGTGCACAGATGCACACTTCATGTTGTGACACAAACTTTGTTGTGATAAAACAACACAAATTAATAATTTGTTGTGCACGGTTTTAAATATATATATATATATGTATATATAACTTGTTTTTCTTTGAAAGGATCTCAACAGCCTTAAAGCAAGACAAATTCACATGAGAAGCAAAATTGCATAAGATATGAAGACTTATTTTGCTTACCCCACTGGCAATGTTTTTCTTCTTGTGTTAAGCACAAATATAACCAAATCTATTTGATACTTAAAATGTAATAAAGATACATATTCATATTATAATTTAGATTTGAAATATATTTATATGGTCACAAATTATTTTGAAGACCAATTTAATTCTAACTATAGTATCAATAACTCCTGATTTGCTGCTTATTAATAGTTAGTAAGGTAGTTGTTACATTTAGGTAGGGTTAAGGGATTTAAAATATGGTCATGAAGAATACTGCATTAGTATCTGTTTTAAAAGTACTAATAAATAGCCAATTTGCTAGTATTATGCATTCTGGTTAATAGTGACATTATCTATTAGTTATTTACTATCATGGACATTATTGACATGCTGACTACATATATTGCATGACCATATTCTACATACTTAACTTAACAACTGCCTTTTTTTACTATTAATAAGCAGCAATTTATTGCAGTATAGCAGTTTATTGGACCTTAAAATTAAGTGTGGATTCTGAATCAAAATTAACAGAACTACATTTTATTAACTAAATTGTTTGGATTGTGACTAATAAATAGTTAAAATAATAGTGAATAAATGTATAGGCTGTATAGACTACTGATTTACAACAAACAGGCAGCATTTCTTCAATCTTTTGTGCTGCCGCTCTCTCGGCAAGCAAAGACACGAGCGTGCACAACTATGACTGACTTTATCATCGAGCACAAAGTCATCCTCTGTTCTAGGCAGAGCATGCACAATTAATTAGTAAATCATTAATTAAGTCACGCATCGATTATTTCGGTTGCGGGGCGTGGAATGAGCTGATCGCTTTAATCAAACCCCAAACAGATTGGGAAGCACCTGGTCACATGATTGTTAATTAAAACCTGCTACATTAATGTGTTTAAGGCGCATCCTTTAATATTCAAGTTGATGAAAAAGGACAAAAAACACATATATGAACTGAATGCACAAAGTGGCCCTTTTCACAAAAAGACTTAAATATGCACTCGGTAACATACATGTACACACACACTTATGCTCTGTTAGCCTGGCACATAGGGTCCGCTCATTACAACAATGCCAAGCTACCGGTTGCTAAGGAGACCTGTGGGAGAGGGAGTGATCCTGTTGCTATGGCAGCAAGCCTGCTTCCTGCCAACTGTCTTTCCCCATGAGACCTGACCATAGTAGGCAGAGAAAGACAGAAAGAAAGAAAGGAAGACAGGGAATTGAATGTAAGAGAGTCGGAGTGCGCGCAAGGGTGCGTTGGGGGTGTAAGAGGGGTTATGGGTATGATGTTGAAAGAGAAAGACTTTATAAAGAACACAGCAAGCGGGGTAGCGATGGAGGAGGGGTGGCAGACAAACCACAAAACCAGGGGAGAGAATGTGCTGGGAAAATTGATAGAGTTCGAAAGAGGGAAAATAAAAGAGGCGCTTATAAAGAGACTAAGTGAGGGCGCCTTCCGGAGCGCCATTTTCAGGCGCTCTTTCCCATGAAACGACTCACCCGGCTTACCACGCCGCGTCCCATTGTGCTCGTCCGCCAGCAACGGCACAAAATGGCCGCAAACTACCTCTAATTGTTCAAAGCAAACACTCAAACACCACCTCCCAGCATGCACTTTGTTGTGAAGCGACCCGGCCCTGCTCGCAAAACTACATTCAAACTGGCCCGGCTTTTGGGAAAGTTTGAGGAACCGGATTCTGTCTTTCCTCATTAAGCGCTACAGCACGTCGCGGCTCCCATTTATCAAATCTACACCTGATATAAACGACGTTTCATCACAGGTGTGTCTGATAATAGACTTGACAGAATACAAATTAATTATGCTGCACTGCGCAAAAGATTCATTAAACACAAATTCAGATGAGACGAAAGAAACAACATAGCAACAAATCAACACCCCTGCAAAATACTGCTGTGGAAACAACATCCTGGAGTGAGACGAGACCATGGCCGTAACCAGGCTTTGAAAATTAGTGAGGGTTACGAATTTTGATGTAATAATCCCTTTAAATGCAACTCATTATATACACTAAACACTTTAGTGTAGATGTATATGTTTTAGATGACTGAGTATTGTTAAAGTGCCTCTTTTGTGGGTAATGAAAGTTTAAATTATTGTTTTGGAAGTCTCCAACAACAGGTTGACATGCATGCAAGGTCAAACACACTTTCGTTGTCGTATATCCATGTCTGCTGCGTTCTCAAAATTCTGGCCACGTGATAATACCTAGAATATCAAAATCTACTGCGGGTGGCAGACCTTTTTCCTATTTAGCACCCAAACTCTGGAACAATTTACCTAATACTGTTCGGGAGGCGGGCACACTCTGTCAGTTTAAATCTAGATTAAAGACACATCTCTTTACTCTGGCTTACACATAACACACTGATACACTGACGGGCGCCGTATGCTGGGGTAAAACCCGTGTCTGATGGGGGCCGCCCTCTGAAGTCCTAAGGCAGAGACCTCAGGGCTTCTTTCAAGGGGTCCTCTTAGCCTGAAGCACAACCCTCAAATCCTGCTTAGACTGTGTGGACCCCTGTACGGTGCGTCGCCAGTTCTCCCTTTTTCTCCTGGGAGGAGCTTGCTCCGTGACACTCCGTTTCTGCGCTTCCCGGTACGAGGAGCTAGTACTCAGCTGGGGCTGCTCCCGCCCAGCAGCCCTGCGAGTTGGAGAGCGGCGAGGGAGAAACCGCTGAAACAGCGCAGCCTGTTTGCGTGCCTCCTGGTGCCTGTCGACGACAGTATTAACAGCGTTGCCAAACAGACCCTGAGGCACAAGGGGGCGTCCATCAGGCAAGCCCTGTCTTTTTCTTTAACATCAGACAGGGTAAGCCACAGATGCCTCTCTGTGGCCCGCAGTGAGAGGTCAGCGGTCCTCCTGAGCTCTTGGATGTCATCAGAGCTCACCGTCTCCTTCTCATTCAACTCGCTAAGCAGGTCAGCCTGGTATGCCTGCAACACCGACATCATGTGCAGACATGCGTTAGCCTGACCTGCTGCTGACTACCCCTTTCCAACAAGCGCTGAAGATGTTCTGAGCTGCTTGAAGGGACGGGACGACAGGAGACAGATAGCCCACAAGCATCTGTTCTATGTGCGGATCCACCCTGTAGCCCTGCTCTTTCACGTTACACACATTCCCATAAAATTCAGTGGATAAGTAAAAGAGCCTGGCTGAATATGGTTTATTCTACGATCTCGACACCTCGGTGTGGAGATCGGGAAAATAAGGAAGGCTCCTTTTTGAAGGTGGTGGTTTGCAGGGGAAGGCACATGACCTGTATCATGACTCGTTGTCACCCCGATCACTCTTCCTAGTGAATTTGGACATTTTTCTGCTTGGTGAAACGCTGATACCACTTTTCATTCACACACACAGTCACAGCACGCTTTGCTGAATGGCAAAATGCAAAATGGCAAAATGCTAAATACCAGTTGCATCCCATGTGCTCATATGCTATGTTTTTATATTTAAATATTTGTTTTTCAAAAAATGACCATAACCCATAATAGCCGCGATGCTAACTATGTTAGTAGCTAATATGCTAACTTAGTTGGACGAAATGGAGACCACCAAATCACGTCACAAATGTTTACTTTTAGTGATTGTAACTCATGAACTATTTGTCATTTAAATGTTTGTTTGTTAAAATGTTACCCATCCTTGTTACATGTATTTAGCCTGTTTTTTTCCTTTTCTCACTCAAGAATGTATGCATACTTGTTTTTTTGTTGTTGTTGTTTTTTCACTGAGCAGCACTAATTATTATTTATTTTTTTTACCTTGAAATATCTAAAAGGTTTCAGTGACGCCTAACATTATTTCAAAATTATATATAAATCCAGTCTTATACACCGTATAATAAATTAAAATAAATGAAATAAATTAAACTTTTCTTCTTATTATTATTATTCAGCAGTTAATGAAGATGTGTGTTCTGTAGTAAACCACTGGAACTTCTGATGTCTGTTGCTGACTCATAATAAAGTGATTTCTCTGTACTTACCCCATGTTTTGAAGGTGTGTAAACAAGTGAACAATTGTGGAGAAACATCAGAAACCCCTCTAAATGTTCAATTACATGACTAAACTAATTAATTAGTTTGTGTATTTTGAGTTTGTACACACACACGCACATAAATGTAGATGCATCTTAAAAAAGTAGTGTATCATTAAAAAAAGTGAAAAACAGAAAGTGAAAGTGAGTTGTTGTTTTTTTTGTTTAAATTTAGATTTATTAAAGCTTACCGCTTAAAATACAGTAGAATATCCAATCAATTTTAGATATTCATTCAAGAATATTCAAGATCAATTTTAAAAAAAAAAAGCAAAACAGATATTTTGCACAATTTTTCTGTTGTATCTGTTCAACACAGTCTCACTCCAACTCGTCACATTTTAACGCTTGGTCAAGACAGTTTTGCGTCGTTTTTCAACGCTCAAGGTATCCTTTTTAGGCATTTTTGATATGAGGAGTTCTCTGTTGTTTGTAATGTAATGGTTAGCATGCTTATATAAATTTATTATATATATATTTTTTAGTTTTATAGGAGCACCAAACCCTACCCCTACCCTAAACCTACCCACCTCTGAACAATATAAACACACACAAAAGCAAATGCTGTTACTGTACAGGTATTTGTTGCACAAACTAATCATAAACAAGCAGTATAAATACATTACAAACAAGTTGTGTCACATTCCAAGTCTTCTGAAGCCTTTATGTGAAGAAGAGAGTAAAACACAAGGTTTTGATCTCTAAAAAATGATCCCGCTCTCTTAACGTGCTCACATCTCATTCAGAAAACATACTCCCGTTCCATAGCATGACGCAATAGATCACGCAACACACAAGAGCCAATAGCATTTCACAACCAAGGATTCTCGTGCACAGAATGCTATCTATTCCTCTCACAAATCAATAATTTTTTTTTCCCTTAGACTTAGAATATTAATATTTTTCAAATAAATAATGACAGTGGTTGTATCTGCATGCTATATCTTGTGTTTTATTGACAGATATTAGGTTTAGGGGCAGGGGTTGGATTGTGATCATAAATGTGTTAATATTATCATTTAAATAAAACTAATTTGACTGTTTACATTTAAAAAAAATCACGCCGGCATATTGACGCTATGGATTTCCTATTTAAACCAAAGGAGGAGCCTTCACGTCGAAAAGTGACTGTAAGGGGGCATCTTGATCTTCAAAAAGCGACGCAAAAGGGTCTTGACCAAGCATCAAAATGTGACGAGTTGGAGTGAGACTGTGTTGTACATACATATAAACATAGATAGATAGACAGACAGACAGAATAAAATAAGTAAATCAATGCCTCAAATCTGCAGATAAACTGTCAGTAATCCTCATTCATCTCAGTGACTGGCTGCTGTCTGCTGATGATGGAGCTGATATCTGTGAGTGTGGAGGATGAATCTCTGAGCCGCTGAGGTGTAGTGATCTGTAAATAAGCGCTCTCAGGATTGATGTGGTATGTAAGCGATCGCTCTGGTGTGTATTGACGCTGGATGAGGTAAGGCCTAGTCAGAGATATTCAGTCTTGGTAGATCTACGCTCATCAGATGTGTCTGGGCTGCCACCAGTTAGGTGTATCGACATGTGGTGATGAATATAAAATCTATCGTATGACAGCTAACAGATGTTTTACAAGTGCGATGAGACGTCTCTCCCTGTTAAAGGTGAGAAGGTGAGCCGCTGAGGGGGGATTGGTTACAGCACTGCTTATATGGATCTCTATTAAAGTTTAATCACTTCGAAATCAGACATGGTTTTACTGCTGGATGATGACTAAGTGTTCGGTGTCTAGTTTTTGTGTTTTGGGTTTTTTTGTATTTCTTTGTTCGTGTCTGAATGTGTATGCACACAAATGCTGAGTGTGTGTGCTTGCGTGTGTGTGTGCGTAGTTGTTTGCGTAGCAGCAGCTCTTGTTTCTAACCAGCATAAGGTTACCCAATACTGACTTTAATAGATTAAGCCACTCTGAACCCAAATGTAGAACAAGCAGCAGGCAGAAACAACAGCCGACAGGAGACCCCTCTCTCATGAGAGGTAGGCCTGTGTGTGTGTGTGTGTGTGTGTGTTTGTGTGTTCAGTTAAATAAATGAGTATTAGGCAACATATGTCCTGATATCCTGTTGTGCATGTTTTAGAGGGAAGTGATGTAAATGTCTGTTAGAATAATTCTCTGCGGAATTATCTGTAATTTCAGTGTTTTATACATGTAAATGTTGCTTTTAATATTCTGTGCTATTATGCATGTTGAAATGTGCACTATTCATTTGGCAGCTTGTTGTTTAGATTTATTGATGGTTACACTTCAGTAGTCCACTTAAGGCATTTAACTAACTATAAGTAGCTTTGCAACTACAAGTAATTTCTCATTCATTTGCAACAATTAACTCTTATTAGATTTAATTATTAGTAGTAGATTGTTAAGTTGAAGTACTTTTAGAAAGTCAAAATGGTGTTATTAGGCAGACAGTCCGCAAATACACTAATAAGATTTAGTTGACATGTAGTTGGAAAATTACTTGTAGTTAGCAGAATGTCTCAAATGGACTATCAAGATAAAGTGTTATGCTATTTAGTGTTTTGAGTGCTGGTCTAATAGGTTGAACTGAAAATCTGATTGAAAGCAAAACAAACAAATTATTTGTCTATAGTTTAAACTGACGTACAATTCACAAAGAAAAAATTCTAAACATGGTTTACAGCCTGAAGGATTAACATTTCACAAGGAGGTTATATCCTCTGCTTCCTTAAAGGACTGTGTGTGTTCTGGTGCCGTAAAGATTACATTTTTTTTTTTCTTTAAATTTAAAGAATTTACATGTGTGTGTGTATGCGTGCATGTATGTTTTTATTGCTTAAGGTGTGTGTGTGTGTGTGTGTGTACACAAAAAATTGCTTATATAGCTTATATATATAATGTAAAGTAAGTAGAAATAAATTACAGGGAATGAAAATACTACAGTTTAAAAATATACTTACATGGCCTTTATGTGATGTGCAAAATACAAAAAGAAAGATAAATCATAAAATGAAATTGAACTGGAATAGCTGATTGTCAAATATTTGATGAGAGATTCCTTTTAATGTCATTTCCCAGTTCAACAGCACTGATCAATATCTGTCAATCACTTATCTTAAAAACATTTATTAATGTCTTTATTCTATGCATACTTTTGTTTTTTTTTCATTGTTTTCCTGATATATCAGTGTTTCTTCACCCATTGTTGTTATTTGTTTCTCTCTCTCTCTCTTTTTCTCTCTCTCTCACGTTGTGACGCACATGTTCTCTGTTTTCTGGTCAGTGGCAGCTGAACAGGATGACTCATTTTTGGCGTCTTTAATTAAACATCTGTCCGTGACTCTCAACCTCTCAACCACACTCCTTTTTGAAATTAAGCCTGGAAATATAACACATATAGAAATCTCTAATACCTGTACAATACATTGCTCTGTTACGTGGTTTTAGGTATTTAAGTATATTTATGTCCTGTGTAATATCATGTACATACTATAGAATTAGCATTAGGGTTTGTCTTAGGGTTACTTGCCTGTAATTATGCATAATTTATTATTATTAAAGTAAGTACATGTAACGCGTAACAAGGACACCTTAAAATAAAATGTTACCCTTTTTTAACAATATGATTGCAAAGTGTTTTTTTAAAGAGCCCATCCCAAGCTTCTAAGCTCATCCCTGATATTCTGATCTCGAGATTTAACTCTTTCAGTAGAAGTTACTGGGATTTTGGTCAGATGTTTTCGAAAAAAAAAAAAGTTTAGCTTTTTTTAGAAATATAAGTATATAAGTATATAAGATCTGAGGTATCATTCACATCCATGATATAAATGGGTTATGCAAAAAAAAAAGTTAATTTAAGTCTTTTAATGATAGGCTGCACTAATACTTTTTTTATTTTTTATGTTGTCTTTTTATTTATTTTTCAAATTTAATTTCCAAGTGTTTTCAGGCTTAAAACCAGAGAGGAAAAAAATTACTTTTTGGCTCTGCAAAGTGCTGTTGCTAATGACTTGTAGTACTGCTTGGCTGATGCCACTGCAACATTTCCTCTGAACCCAATGGAGGTCAGTGGAATAGTAAGTGAATTAGATGAGGGGCGATTG
This sequence comes from Enteromius thamalakanensis, assembly GCA_032357475.1. Taxonomy (NCBI): domain Eukaryota; kingdom Metazoa; phylum Chordata; class Actinopteri; order Cypriniformes; family Cyprinidae; genus Enteromius; species Enteromius thamalakanensis. The sequence goes on along the minus strand of JAUCMT010000043.1, from coordinate 1,583,174 downwards.
TTTTCCCCACTGTCTTGGCCTTTACTGGGCCAGCAGTTTCTCTTTCTCTCTCTGCTTCCTTCCCTCTGCTACTATCTCTCGACTTCTCTTTCAGCAGCTCTCTTATTCTCTCACACTGCCTCACAGGCCAGGACTCTGGTGTCAAGTGTTTGACAGGGGTTACTCTTTAGCTGAGGTGATGTCCGGCTGACTGTCGTGTCAGAGGTGTGTCACCATAGATACTGGAAACGTTTGTGTAACATTAAGAATCACAGGGAGCCCGTCTAAATGTCTGTTCGAATGCTCGAAACGTCACAGTTAGGGACAACAGCAAAGCAATTAAACATTGTAAAAGTAATTAAGTTAAAAGTATTTGAATCTTCATGTGAATGGCCCATAATAAAGGAAAGGGGGAAATAATTTGTTATTCCTAGCTTTGTTTCATTTGTAGGCATACTTTCATGATACTTAATCCCTCTGGTAACATTTCAGTGTAGGGAGCAATTCTCAGTATTAACTAAAGTATTACTGTAGAATGCATATTACCAGCAAATTGCCTGTTTATTAGTATTAATAAAAGCACATATTAATGCGTATTAGTATCATTAATGCATAATAATTCTGCATGACCATATTTTAGTTTGCTTATTCCACCTCATACCTAAATGTAACAGCTACCTTACTAACTATTAATACAGGTGGGTATATGACATATTGTATGATTCACTTGCACAATATTATATTCAATTAGGGCCACTTTATATTAGGTGGCCTTAACTAGTATGAACTTACACCTAAATTGACCATACATTAAATTACTTAAATTGATACAATGCACTTATGGTGTACATACATGTTTTACATAGTACTTATCCTAACCCTATATATACATAAATACCTGCATGTAATTACATCTGTTATCATTAATGCCTAACAACTTAACCTATCCTTAAACCTACCCATACCAACCAAACCTGTACGTATTATACCTTTATTACACCTTAATAACAACAAATGTCTTTTGCAATACAATATAAACACAATACTTATTTTTGATGCAAGTAAGGCCACCTAATATAAAGTGGGACAATTCAATTTGATATTATAGTATTGTAAACTAGGATGTTTAATATTTGTTAGCATTTTCTTCATGGAATGTTGGAATATTCCAGTACTCCCACATATATATGCGGTTTAAAAGAGATTCACAGTGAAAACAAAAATAACCCAAAGACGACTGACATTTTTGGAAGTGTTGTGATGCTGACACCTCCCAAAATATGTCACCTTCACCAGCTGCTTTCACCCAGACCAGTAAGCAAGAAACTATGTGCTTCTCAAGCACCATTTACTGGAGTTATATTAGTCAGTAACAGGCTTCTAACTGTTCTTCTGTGTTTCGCAGGTCGCAGCACCTTGGATTCTTCCTCATTTTGTTGACCTCCACCTCAAAAACAAATGACAGATATCAGTTTGAAATACTAAACCAGTTGGATTGTCCTGGTGAAGGTTGAATTTGGCGGTGGTTTGATAACTGAAGCAACATGACTGTCCAGGCTGGAAGGATAGAGGTGGCGTTAGTTGACTTTGAGGGTATGGAGAATACTAATGGTGTGGACAATTTCAATGACCCAGACTATCCCAATGAGATGACGGCTTTGACAGTAGAAATGCCAGAGTTTGGGCCTGGCAGCACCTACTGCAATTCATCAAAAGTGTCACCATATAAAGAGAGGACACCACAAAATTTGGACAAAGCGCAATCACCGGTCCTTCCTCCTCACACCAGGAGAGGGCGAGCCAGCTGTGCTAGTCTGATTTCCAACTGGAAATTACTCCTGAACAGTGAAGGAACGCAAAGTGAGACGATTTTCAGTAAACTGGCCAAAGAATACGAGGACTTGTTTATTGACAAGCGACCTCTGGATGACGGCGATCAAAAGGTCATTATTAACATTGCCGGTCTTCGCTTCGAAACCCGCCTTAGGACCCTCGATCAGTTCCCAGACACCCTTCTGGGCGACCCCATGAAAAGAATGGGTTATTTCGACCCCATGAGAAACGAGTATTTCTTTGACCGCAATCGTCCGAGCTTTGACGGGATCTTGTACTACTACCAGTCTGGGGGGAAAGTTCGCCGCCCCGCGAACGTACCTTTAGACGTCTTCACGGATGAGATCATCTTCTATGAGTTAGGACAGGAAGCCATGGACCAGTTCCGCGAAGAGGAAGGCTTTATCAAAGATGTGGAGGTCCCATTGCCAACCAATGAGTTTTACAGGCAGTTTTGGCTGCTTTTTGAGTATCCCGAGAGCTCAAACGCAGCCAGAGGGGTCGCTCTGGTTTCCGTCTTCGTCATCGTCATCTCCATCATCATATTCTGTATGGAGACTCTCCCAGAATTCAGAGAGGACCTGGAGATTTTTCCAACGGCAGGTTTTTTCTTCAACCAGACGCATCCTTCTGGTGCTCCTCCGAGTGTCTCTCCCAAAACCATCAGCAGCACCTTCTCCGACCCCTTCTTCTTACTTGAGACCGCTTGCATCATCTGGTTCTTCTTCGAGCTCTCCGTGCGTTTTTTGGTTTGTCCCAGCAAGCGAGAATTCTTCAACAACATCATGAACATGATTGACATTGTCTCCATCATCCCCTATTTTGTCACGTTGATAACTGAGATTGTGACCACTACCAATAAGTCCAACACGGGGCAGAATATGTCCCTCGCCATCTTGCGAATCATTAGACTGGTGCGAGTCTTCAGGATCTTCAAGCTTTCCAGACACTCCAAAGGGCTGCAAATTCTGGGTCAGACACTCAAGGCCAGCATGAGGGAACTTGGCCTGCTCATTTTCTTTCTCTTCATCGGCGTCATCCTCTTCTCCAGCGCCATCTATTTCGCTGAGGTGGACGATCCCAACACACAGTTTGTCAGTATTCCTGATGGATTCTGGTGGGCTGTGGTGACCATGACCACTGTGGGATATGGAGACATGTGTCCTATTACGTTAGGCGGTAAGATTGTGGGCACTCTATGTGCCATTGCTGGGGTGTTGACCATTGCCCTGCCTGTGCCTGTAATCGTCTCCAATTTCAACTACTTTTACCATAGAGAGACAGAGCAGGAGGAAAAGCAGCCCATAGCTGAGTCAGCGGATCAAGCTTTCAAGTCAGGGAACAATACAAAACATGGAAGTAGTTCCTCTCTGAACAAAGCAAATGGAAACTGGCATACTGATAATTCCAAGTGTTAAAACCCACCCTGAAACTTTATTTTCATGAGCATGAATCTCATTAAACATGTCAATGTCATATTTCACCATAAAATCCAACAGTCTCATGACCAATTCATACGTATTCATAGGAGGTGCTAATTCATACATAATTCATTAGTACGACCTTACTCTTATTTGTCTAAAACCCAGTGCAATATGCACGATTTAGTAAAAACCAAATTAATTTGTACAAGTGAGGTCATATGAATTTGTATTGCCATGAGACTGGGTTGACAAAATCAAGACATCCAGATAGCATACTGCAAGATGTCTTTATCTGCTTTGTATGGACATCTTATAGTCTCTATTTGAAATCATAAGCATCTTTTTCTAAGTGTCTAATTGACATCTGATAGGAAACGCAATGAAGATGAGCAAGCTGTCTAAAAGTACAGCTTGTACTTTCAAGATAAATATAAATTAATTCTTTACATTTGTTTTGACACTAATTACATCATTAACCATAAAGAAATAAGATATTTTTTCTGCATTACATTAATGCAAATGACAAAGCAAAGTGGGGCAAATAATGAAAATAAATATTAATGGGACTAAAACAGGCTATACAAAGAATACAGCAAAATTTGTGAAATATGACCTTGACAAGCTCTCTACGGGTTTTCTGAGATCCGGCCAATGATGTTATAGCACTACAGTGTTTTCAACTCTTGGGAACAGATGATAATAAATGTTACCTAACTTGAAGGGTTTGAATGTGAGAACAGTTTCTCTGAAAACATAAGTAGCAGAATTTAAATTTCACGTTAGATTTCCATCTGTGTTGCATAATCCTTTTATTAAATAATAAATCAACCTAAACCATCTCATAATCTCATAAACCTATCACATCAGGTCCACTATGTGTAATTAAAAATGACAGAATCACTCTGAAAATTAATTAACCACTGCACTGTCATCAAGTGTTTTTGGGTGACTTCCACCAGCATGCAACCGTTTTCAGAAGACTGCAAAGTGGTAACTTTAACATACTGTATCTGTAACACCATTGTCTCTAATTGTGTGTTTCATATTTGTTTCATTTTGCATTTGAAATGATAATCATTATGGTTTGTTGTGGCACTTTAGAGGAAGCTCAGCCAATTAAGAGGAGAAATGCATCGAGTTGTCCACTTACAGTCCATATTCATTTCGTTGAGCATAACAGTGCCTTTGACTCAAATGGGCTGAACCTGTTGTTGCAGGCATCCTGTCATACGGGTTTTATACAGACTGGAATTGATATCTTTGTATTATAAGTGAACGTTGTCTTAAAATATATTCACAAACCTATCAAGACAAGACAAAAATGATCACTTAGATTCAACAGTTACCTAAGGAAAGCGTAGAGAAATGACTAATCGACTTTAAGAAAAACTCCCTAAAATGGGATGAAGACATTAATTTTGCTTAGTAAGTGAGAATATACAACATGTTGTTGGAAAGAGAATCAGGGAGCTATAAGACAAGGTCTCACTGTATTACATAAGTTGTTTTGCAAAATCTTGAGAATCTTGGCGAGCCGTTTCCCAAGACGTACTGGATATAAACACATATTTTCATTGTGTTTTTATGTTATAACTGCTGCTATTTTATACTTACCCAAAGTTATGTCATTTTAGTATGAAAAGGTAGTGTGTTGTTCTTTTAATGGACGCAGGAAGACATTATTAATCAGAAAGCTTTATTGTTTTCTGACATTTATTTGCACATTTTGCCTCTATAATGATGGTTCTTCACAGATGAACTGAACATTGGTGGTTATGCTAAGGAACTAATTGTACAGTTTAAACCTTTTATTCCATAATAGGAATCTACTGAGAATATTCAAAGCCTTTGAAAATATTAATAAGGAATCTTCAGGAACTTGTATGTCATGTGCTTAGCCTGACAACTGATCATGGTTGGTTGTAAATTTATGTCTGTAAATAAGTAACATAAAGCCATTTACTGTGGTAATAACTGTGTACTGTATGTATTAAAAGTGTACATTATGTAATTGCTGCAGTGTTTGACCTGAAATGCAGTGATATGAATCACAGGCTGAAATTTAAGTCATTTCATTCTTTTATGTTAGTACCTTTTTTTGAAATAAAGCACCATTTTTTTCTTTAAAGTTAGATTTTTATAATTTGGCAGGACAGAAAAGACTTTTTTTTATGCCTGTGAGCATAAAATTATTCAAATTGCGTTTTCATCCTGACTGTCCTCAACATGAACTGCGATATACAGAAACCTATTAAAATGAATAATGTGTTCAATTAAAAGATACTGACATTATTATGGATTTACACTTTAAAAAAAAATGAATTGTGGCATGACTGTCCTATTAATATAAAGTAACATTAAACAATATAGAAACTGATAGATTATTTAAAAATGGCGACTTAGCATTTTCCCAATAACCTGCATTCATTTATTTAATCACATCGGTGTTTTACACTAGAAGGCTGGTACTGCAGTCACAAAGTGTGTCGATAAGTTATCTGGCGGTCAGGTCTTTGAGGTCCCCCACCTGTCTGAAAACTCCTCTTCCTCATTCACTGTTATATAAGATGCCCTCATTACCGGCAATAACAGGCTTGACTTTCACTGTAACATGAGCGGCTCCTCTTTTTCTCGTTCATCAGAGACAGATCATAGCCATGCTTCCCTTTTCCTCTTACGTTGTCGCTAATAAAACGTGTGTCCATGCAGAATTCATTAGATGAGATGCTCTCAGGGTATACAGATCTTGAGCAGCTAGCCATAAGTATACAGCACTTATTGTTGAGTGCACTTGATAATGTCCAATGTAGTTTTGGACACCACTACAAATATTGTGCTGTATAAGGGTATGGGGCTTGTTGTGTTTATGCTACTGCTTAGGTCCTATACGTTATCCGCTGGACTCCACTCTCTTATAAACCTGTGTACAGTTAGCAGAAGCCTGATTATGTTTATAAAGTTTTGAATATGGATATATTTCTTACACAAATACATCAATTCACTTCAGAAGGACTTTATTAACCATTCACTTAAAGAAAAAATAAGCGTTGATCCACTAAGGTAAAAATAAGTGCATATTATAAGACAATGAAAGTGTTTTTTGACCTTACAGTCTGTTGTTTGCCAAAATATAATCCTTTCATTACTTATAATAGGGGCACATTAATCACATGACTATAGACTAACCCTAACATGATTTTGCAATAAAAATGGCATTAAAGTATATTTTAGTTTTACCATAAATGCTTTAAGTTTATTCATAAATGACAGAATTACATTAATTAATTAATTAACACTCTTAAGTTACTTAATTGTCTAACAATGTATAAAATGGCTGTGATTTTAACAGTAAAAAACTGTAAAAAAAATAATAAAATATGCTACGTGACAAACTGTTAAATGGCTAACAGTAAACTCCTGTAAAATGTACAGGGAAAAAACATAAACTCACATTACCAGCATTCCCTGAATTGCATTGAATTTTTCTTTGAAAAATTGTTGTTAAATGAATGTTTATTGCATATTTGTGTTTAATGAGTCTCACCGTGATGGTGTTTAGTGTTTGTGTGAATGACTCTGAGCATCTTCTATATATCTTCTATCATATTTAAAAAGCTGCTTGTGATGGGCTTCGGTTCATCATGCAAATTTCTCACCATCATCATGCTTATTAGTGTATTTCAAAGATACAAACAGATTTCAGTACTTTAAAAGGTTGATATATTAACATTATATCAGTTAATAAAATTATGGTATTTAACTGTAAATTAAACTTAATACCACAAAACATTGTTACCATATTTTTTACAGTGTACATTTTCATTTCATTTTAAATAACATGCAATAAAGTGCCTCAAAATGTTACATTATTTTTAAATATTCTCTAATTTACATATTAAATACTCTTTGTAAAAGTATACTTAAGTGTACAGAATTTCTCAAGGCGATCTGACAAAAGCCCCAGGAGTGATCACAGGTAACACTAGCCCGAGCGCTAAGAGGTAAGAGAAACAATGGCCACCGGTCAACGTAAAGACTGGAACAGTGTTGGATGAAGGCATGAAATGTGACAAGGTACTTCAGAGAAAGAAACAGAGCTGTGAGCAGGAGACGCAGGCGATGAGAGAGGCCGTCAATGCTTTCTGCTGTTATTCATGAACCTGAAAACAGCTCTGTATAAGCATAATTGCGCTGCGCTAGTCATATCTATTACATAACATACCGGCTGTTACAGTGTCTTAGGAACGGTGCGTGACTGCATTTGTGAAGATTTCGTTCTTGTTTTTCATTTAACAGGATGACATGACACCTGCCTCCTACATTTGCACACACAAAACCAATGCAATATTTATGTACAGTAAATAGAGGAAACAAAATGACCCCCTTTGCACTGTACTGGTTGCCATGCAGCGTCTGAATTTAATACTCTCTCAAAAATAAAATACATGTAATTCACAGAACTTAAAACAGACAGACTTATGTTAGCTGCAATATAATGCTTTGCTTAAAGCCACAATATGATGAGCTTTCACCACTAGAGGTCACGTTTCCAAAGCAATAACATAGAGGAAATTCCATGACGCATTGATGGACCGTGGAACACTGGGATGTCGTTTTCACAAACTATGTTCACGGATGAAAAACTAATTTATATCTGTTTAATCTCTTGCCTGCTGTACATGATTATTACTTGCACAATGAATAATATATATTTTCCCGTCTATAAAGCACACGCAAGGCCGGAGTCTCTGTACAATCCAAGCTTTTCACGAAGCTCTCACCATTTCGGAAACGCCACGCTGATATTTATTCTTGTTTTATTTCGTTGACTGTTCCAATATCTTCTTGTGTCCGTATGTATACATCTACATTTTGGGGGATTGTGTATTTATGATCCATGATATCGAAATGCTCAATAAATAACTACCACGGAGTGTGTTATATCTTTTAACTGATCAGACTTACAGTTTTCAAAAAAATGAAAACTAAAAATTAATTTTAAATCAAATTCAAATTTTGAAAAATCACCATAGACTTCCATTCATGGAATGTTCAGATGAGCCAAGACTCCAACTGTTAAAATTCAAACAGACTGAAAACATCAAACTTCAATTTTTTTATACTATTTTAAACTTTTTCAAGCCAACTGTCTTGACAAACTTTTTTTTATCTAGTTTAAATCTGGAACTTCTTTGAATTTACAAATCCTACAGAACTTTTGAGAGAATGTAAGCACACAACTGCATGAAATATATAAAGTGGTTTTGGGATATTTTATTATAAAAATCTTTAATATTGTGCCTTTAAAGGTGAAATTAATTTTCTGTGCTGGTAAAAAGCACCTCCAAGTGTTTCATAGCTAAATAATTTCACAAAAGTATGTACCTTTGAAATACAAAGTACAGCTTCACATTAAAGCACCTTCACCTACTGTTAGCAGGTGTTGTTCATCGTGGACCCTGCTAATGGCTGACGGAAGAATATGTTATTTAAATGTGCATTTATTTATTTAAATTTTAAAAGAATTATGTTGTTTTATGGGTATGCAGTCACCTTGAACCTTTACTGACACCTGCTGTTGTGGATGCAATATCACATAATTTATCTCATAAGACAAGCTAGAGGGTTTTAATCATAGACTGTAAAAAAAAAATGGACGTAGTGTCCGTGACGTCACTCGTAGGTTTCTGAAGAGCGTTTTTGAAGC
>JAUCMT010000043.1:1553181-1571519 GCA_032357475.1 Enteromius thamalakanensis | reverse complement strand
GGAGACACCGCTCAGCAGTATTTTGAAAGTGATTGCAGTACCAGTTTTGGCCATTTCTTACATACGGCTCCTTTAAAAGTGTCTAATATAAGTTAGAATAACATATTGTATGACATTTATACCTTACTGAAATCAGTAAAAGATAAAAGTTTATAACAAAGGTGCGTTAACTGTAAACTCCAAAACCAACAAGCATTTTGCATTAATAATATCAGTCATTCAGCATGCATTTTTGCTAATGTTTAATATTTATGAATTAGGTTAGAAACATGTCAATTTTGCTGCGAGAGCAGTGAGACTTTACCCACACATCAGGTCTTCTGATTGGCTGTGATATTTGATTGATTCTGTAGCATTGTGACTTGAATGTGTGGATGAAAAGTTGTCTCATCGCATATACAGTAGTTAGGACAAGGTGTAAAATTATAGAGCTATCTGCTTGTGAAGAGTTCATGCCTCTGTTATCCTAATAGTCATTTATAAGCACTTTTCATTTATTGCCTTATACACTATAGTCCGCTAATGGTGTACCAGACACCAATATTTTAATGATTTTGAAAAGATGAATTACTGTCTGACCACCTGAGATTTCAGTATGTAGATAAAGGTTATAACTTAGATTTTTCAGTAGTGAGTGTATATTAGCACTATTTTTTGATTGCTTCTGGGATCTGAAAATGTTCACGTGTGACAACTGAGCATTATGAATGATGAGCAACGTTTACTTTAGATCTCTTATGACTTTTGATTGCAGACTTTGGTGTCCTGCCAAACATTCTGAGACGGAGATCTTTTTATAAAACGCTGGAGGAGATGAATCTACGATGGCTTTTTTTAGAGATATTAAAGAGATCTCATTTGTGATTATTCTTTCCTATGGGTTCTGTCTCAATCTTTAGTCTGAATCTATGGGAAAACGCAAGGTAGGTCCACATTTCTTCGAACAAAGACAGCCCAATTAAGTCAGTTTGAGTTAGGGTCTGTGCGCCGGAGAGAGGGGCGGAGAGATGGAGCTCCAAAGAAAGAGGCAGTCCATAAAAGCATTCTAACGAAGGGGAAAAAGGAGGGAAAATAGAGGAAGAGGGGTAAAAGAGAAGAGCTCGAGTGACTTTGTAGCCGAAGCGAAGCAACTTCTCTTTTTTTTTTTTACTCCTCAATGGGAAGACATATGAAATATTAATAACAGCTCTAGCCATCGACTTCAGAGGCCCCCGCTAAAACTTAGTGTCTAATGAGACTCAGCTCATGAATTGCTAATGAGGATGCTTGGAATGTGTGTTTTAAGTGTTTGTGTGCATGAGCGTGTGTGTTGCGATGGGGGGAGGGGTCATTTGGTTGTGTGTGTGTGTGTGTGTGTGTGTGTGTGTACATGAGCGCTCGGGGGTGTGGGGGGGGATGCAAAGTCTTTGGGAGACTTAACTGAGAACTTCATTAAAAAGCTGAAGTCTATACACACACACACACACTGCGAATATTTATCAGCCTCACATCCATACACACTCGCATATAACTTCTAAGACTGAACAGACTCCTACATACCTACATATAAAATATTTCTTGGTACAAAACAGTGAATGACATCACTCAGTTGGCACAGACGTGAAGACATTTGAAATCTTTCATTCAAATACTGTGATGTTACACATACAACCTACACTTTAGAAAACTCTTAAATGAAAAATTTTTTTGAAAAACTCTCAGTTTTACATGTGTTCCGAATGACTGGCATATTTTCTTTTGAATACATTCTGGTAGAAAAAAATGCTACAAAGTTTCATCAAATATATATATATACATACTCAGCATGCTACGGCAGGATCATTACTCAACTAAAGCATTCAAAGCTTGTGCAGTGTACAAAACATTGAATATGCACAAGTGCAAAAGAGCTTTTTGAGTTTCAGAAAAGTGGAAGATCTGCAGTGTACAATAGCTTAGATGTTTGTCTGCTCCACACAACTATCATAACTTCAGAAGACTTGAAATAGCAGCATAATGTTAGTTTTATAGTAATATCCAGTCATTATTGTAGCTCAAAACTCATTCACGTACATTTTGAATAACATCTACTTTTGTTTACTACAGAAGAAAGCAATCATATGGGGGGAGAATGAAGATGGTGAGTACATGAGGCTATGTTTTGGAGGCATGAACTGTTCTTTTCTAAAACTAAAACTGATTTTAAACCTTACGATGATAATATGACAAACCGCTGATCTTCTCAAGCAGTCCATTGAGATGCCATGTGGACCGTATTAAATCAATTCTTTGTCAATGAGCAGTAAAGCCTCAAGATACAGTAGCATCCGTGTTGAGTCATAAGATATACAATCTGACCTAATTTTTGATCTCTTTTGACCTGAATGTGCAATTATATAATAATATATATGTCAGTTATCACTGTACAATATGTGGATTTTGTGTGTGTTCTCTGGCACAGTTATACAAGTGTGTTTGCAGGACTGAGTCTGAAGTGCTGAGGTCTGCTTCTGCACATGTGATGGAGAGATTATGTGTCAGTGTGGGTTTAATCATATATTCAAGATAAGCGTTGGCCTGCGCTTTTCCTCTCTTCTATATGTCTGTGTGTGAGTGTGTGTGTCTTTCCGCCTGAGTGGCACTGTCGGTGGGCATCGCTCAGATTCAGCTCGGCAGGCCGAGCAGATCATTAACAGAGACGGGAGAGAGAGACGTCGGCTTTGTTCAGAATGGAATACTAGCATACCGCTTACTATGCAGTATCCAATGAATTTTGTTTTAAAATAGAATCGGAAACTGTGCACAGCATGCAGTGATAAACATTTAGTAAAAAAATTATTAACTTTTGCAGTATGTAAAAAAAAATAAAAACTTAAAAAACACAGATGTTGTATTTTTTCTGGTTCACTGGAACACATCGGGAGCCCCAATGGATTGTGGGATACAGTGTGCCTTGTATATTGATATTCTGCACATTTTGCCAAATGAAGTAGGTCATCTGAGTATTCTGTGCATGCATCATTTTGCATACTGTGCTTAGTATATGTAATACAGAAATAGTAGGAGTAGAAGTAGTATGTCATTCTGGACGCAGCCATTGGCTTTGGGCTTCTCATTATCTGTCTGGAGAGGAGAAGAAGAATGCAGGCCGGCCAGCTCACTGTTCACAGTCACGCAATTACACCCGCAAACACACAGCCGTCTCTCCACATATCTGTCCAATTCACAAACTCATTAAAGTTTATGTCTTTGAGTGTCTCCCAATCACATTTTTACGGGCTTAGTATTTTTTTGTTTTTTTTCCCCCTCTCTCATTGGCCACATTCAAAATTAGAATACCAACATACTATCTTCCTGTTTCTGTTTACTTATTTATTTATACTTCTATTCGGCAAGGACGCATTGAATTGATCAAAGGTGACATTAAAGACTTGCACTTTGCCACAAAAATAAATCTACTTCAAATAAATGCTGTCCAACTTTCCATTCATCACAGAATTCTGAATAAAAAAATGTATTATAGCAGGGGTGCCCAATCCTGCTCCAGGCGATCAACTGTCCTGCAACATTCAGCTCCAACTCTAATCAAACACACCTGAAGCAACTAATTAAATTAAAGGTGGATGTGTTTGATTAGAGATGGAGCTGAACTTTGCAGGACAGTCGCTCTATTATGATATAAAAAAATAGGCAGGATAATAATTCGAAATGTTTCTTGTGACACTGAAGACTGTAGTAATGATGCAGAAAATTCAGCTTTGATCAATAAAATACATTTTACAGTTTACTACAACAAAAAATAGAATTCAACAGTTGAACAGTACAACATCAGGTTTGATTTAAATATTTATTTGTACTTCTTAAGCAGGCATTTACACAAATAATGAAAGCATCTGTTTCATTTTCATTAAAATAATCGTTTAGTACTGTATAACAACAGCAGTTAATTTTTTATGCAATATAATTAAAAATAAATATTTATTAAAAAATAGTAGGCACACGTTCATTGCACGCTATGCAGCAATTAAAATGGTACTATTATATATTATATTATATTATCCCCTGGTTTCACAGACATAGTTTACACTTAGATTAGATTAGACACCTAGATTAAAATGTTAATCTGAGCTGTTTCAACTAAAAGAAACTTGCACTGACTGATCTTAAAACATGTCAGTTGCCTTGTTTTGTCTTAAGATGTCCTAACTGAACTATGGCCTAATCCTGGTTTACGGTAAGGCCTGTCTATAAAACCTGGCCCATGTTATATTATATTATATTATAACCACTCTGCAATTTAATAATAAATAAAGAAAAAAGTGTTCATATGAGTTCATTAAGTGTGAATTGAACTACACTGGTCAAATAACAAACAGGATGAGAGGGTAAAATATTATTTATGTTGCTGTGGAGCTGTGGATATCTGAATATGGGACAAGAGTTGTTGTTTATGTTTTATGTTAATATCTGATAAGTATACATTTTAAGAAAAAAAGGTCATAACGTAAGGTAATGTAAGGTTATCAAACCAAGAAAATAGTGTATTATGCAGAGCTGAAATGGCGTCACTTAAGAAACGAAGCTCCTAAATCTGTCTGCTTTTGACATCGCTCTAAATCTTCTCAAACAGTAAAAAGGACTGTTTCAAGTACATGTCTCTCTCATTTCAATTCTACCAGCCCTCTTCCAACAGCCTTTTTCCTCTTTTTAATTCCCTCATGGTTTTCTTTTCCACCCCTCTTTCCTTGGCACTAGTTAATACGCAGATTAATGTTACTATTAACACACTGATGGAGTCCAATGGCAAGCCATCAAAGACAATAAAGATGCTTAATGGAATCCAGGATTTGATGTAGTCAAAATTTGGGGTAAAGCTATAAATCAATAGAAATGGTAACTCAACCGATAAAAAAATAATAATTTGTGGAAATGTGTATGTTTGAGCAATGGAAGGAAAATGATTAAATAAGATTCTAAAGACTAAAAATCCTTAAAGAAATCCTTCAACCAAAAGAGAAACTTCTGACATTATTTGCCCTGATGTCATTTTAAAATGGTATGACTTTCTTTCTTTTGTGTAACATAAAATGTTTAATCAAAGTTAGTTTTTTTTGTTGTTGTTTGTTTTTTTGTCTGTACACAACTGTGCAATAATCAACATTCTTCAAAATCTGATTTTCTTTCAACTAAATAAATAAAACCCTCATACAGGTTTGAAATGACTTGAAGTGTAAGTAAATAATTTTTTCCATTTTTGGGTGAACTGTCCCTTTAAGGAATACATTCAAGTCAAGATTCCTTGATGGATTTTCTATAATAACTTGAAAGTAATCCTAAAGGATCCTCTAAACTTGGGTGCACAGTGCATTTTTGTAATTTTTTACAAATGTTGTTTGTCAGTATGATATGACCCCAGATGTTCAAGGCAAACTGTGTGACTATCGTTTATGCTAGACTGTATAGAATACTCATTTTTGGTAATCTGACAAATTCAAGAAATAAAAAATACATTGGTTGAATTGGTCACTCTGGAAATAGGATATCAGCTGAAGAGCAATGCATTGTGGGATACACTGATATGCAGTGTGGATAAACAGAAATTCTAAAACAAAAAAATAAATAAAAATAATAACAAGAAATGAAAACAACATTTGGAATTTTCAAGATTCTCATAGAATTCTTTTTTGGACACATTGGAATCATTTAGGACTGTTCCAAAAAAAATAATATAAATTCCAAAAGAAACAATGTATACATTCCTTTAAGAGTTTTCAAGAAAAATAAATAAATAAATAAATAAAAAATAAATATATATATATTTTAAATATTATATATTTTATATATATCATTACAAGTGTGTAAAAGATAAAGCATAAAAAAAGAGAAACCATAAAATCCAGAGAGCAAGCGAGTGAGAGAATGAGAGTGGCGACGTGCTACGAGGGTTCATTCCAGGCTATGTGTCGTGTCTGAGAGTTAGCAGTGACATGGGCAGCATATTAAACACTTGGGCCTGCATCCTGACCCATTTTCATCAAACTGACAAACAAAATCCACACACTGCCTCCTTCACAAACACATCAGCACACAAGACACACGATTATCTACCATTCAGCAATGCAAATAATATGTACTAGTCAGAAACTAACATTTTCAGCATGAAATATGTGGAGAGAGAGAATGGTTTGCATTTTCTTTCCATGACAAGAAATACCTTCGAGAAATTGCCTCACGTAAAGAGAAACATGGCCTTGATCTCAAAACATATTGCTATGAACACACTTTTCAATTCTGAATGAGACTCGAGGAAATCTGTAGGATGAAGTCAGACTGAGCACAGAGAAAGACCCAGTTCAGATTATTCAAAAAACATTTTTTCAATCACTTTTTCTTCTACTTCCTGCTCTTCACCCGCCTCTATCCTTCCTCAGAAAGATCTACTTGATGAATAGTTTGGATATCAGACAAAATGTGTGGTTTGGGATATCAGATAGAACTCTGTTAATTATTTGTTTGTTTTTCTTTTGACAGGATCTAGTAAAAACTGCATATGGTTTGTTTGTTGTCTGGGAGTTTGTTTTTAAAATAAATTCCTAACTGTTTGATTGATTTACACAAATACACACACTGTGTTAAATACATGACTAATACCACATATTGTTTAACATACAACACAGTCTCACGACCAATTCGTACGTATTCGTACACTGTGAAAAATTCATGCTAATTTGCACAAATTTGTACAACCTCGCTTATACGATTTTGTACAATTTGTCAAAACCCCAGTGACGAGTAGGTTTAGGGGAGGGGTTAGGTGTAGGTCGTTCATACAAATTCATATTAATTGGTATAAACTCGTAAAACACATATGATTTAGTAACAATTGTATGAATTTGTATGAGTGAAGTGAAAATTAATTTGCACGAATTACCCACCTCGTAAAAATGTACGAATTGCCGTGAGACTGGGTCGTAAAATATTAAGTAGGATCCCACAGACTTACACAACCATTTTGCTTCATCAAGACTACATTTTACCATTTAAAACTGGTCTTCAGTGTCACAAAAATCTGTAAAATTGTGGAATATTATTACAATTTAAAAAAACTATTTTCTGTTCGAACATATTTTGAAGTGTAATTTATTTCTGTGGCGTAAAGCTGAATTTTTTTTAAGCATCATTACTCTAGTCTTTAGAGTCACATGATCCTTCAGAAATCATTCTGATATACTGATTTGGTGCTCAAGAAACATTTCAGGTCATTATCATCATTATTGAAAATAGTTTCAGGACTCTTTGAATAGAAAGTACTGCCAAACGATTAATCGCGATTAATTGCATCCAAAATAAGTGTTTGTTTACATAATATATGTTTGTTAATATATGTTAATATATGTTTGTTTACATAATATGTTATATATTTAAATACACACATATACAGCATATATTTCGAAAATATTTACATGTATTTTTATGTGTATGTACTGTATATTTATATTCATACACAATATAAAATATATAAACATAATATATACAAATATTTTTCTTAACTAAATATATGCTTGAGTGTGTAAATATATATACATAATACACGCACACAGTACACACACATGTAATGTAAACAAAAAGAAAACATTTGGACAGCATTAATAAAAGGAAATTTTTTGAATTACTGAAATCGAAATGTTGAGATCTTTTGTAGCATTATATGTTTGAAATGGTAGAAGACCTGAGCTATATCTAATTATGTCTACATTTCTGCACATTTTGTCACGGTTTTGTAGATACCTCATGACATTATTTTCACTTGTGTCAATTAAAACATCTGCCTGGACTTAAGTTCATTGAGATATAACTGAGTCAAATGAATTCAGTACATAAAAATAAAGCTCACTTTAATTGCCACCTCCTCCTTTCCTGTCAGAGCTGGTGGTTTTAGGCCCAAGTAATCTGGAAGTCAACAGTCGGAGTCTGTCGGTGAGATGAGGGTCAGTCCTACAGCGAGCCACACTGGCAGGCTTTTCTCTGCGCATGCATTAATCATGGCTGCTCTCCTCTCGCCCATTACAGCTCATCAATCTCAGTTTGCCCGGCGCTCCGGTGGGGGGGAATCTTATGAAGATCTGATTAAATATGTAAGCACCTGATAATAGCAGCACATGCCAGGCTTCAGAGTCAATTGTCTTTAATGCGTACAGGCTCTAGCGAGTATCTAAGAGACTGTGGTCGGGGTCAGAGGTCACAGAGGCGTTTGTCCTTTCATGCAGCTTACTTGATTCTGTTATTGAACTGCTGTGGGCGCCAGGTCCAGGTGAAAAATCACACCAAAGAATCTGAATATAATACACATACTGAAGCAGCATCACTGAAGGCGATATTTCGGAAAGCACAGGAATGGAAAAAGCGCAAGAGGCCGCATCACACTCGAGGGTGTGTGTGAGCGTATGGAGGTCGGGAATGTGTGTGTGTGTGTGTGAGCAGAGCTTCATGGCTTTAATTAAGGTGGAATCAGAGCAGGATCTGTGCTGCCGTGATAACGAGCCTCATCTGAATTATTAACGAGAGCTGCAGCCCCCTGGACGTGAAATCCCGTCAGACTGTCTCTCACACACGCAAACAAACAATTCCAGCACATGCATATAATAGCACGCAAACAGCATCCAACTATATAAAAGCACAGTGCCACAAAAAACATCAATGTATATGATACATTTTTAATAATATTATTAATTCTTAGCTCTGGGCTTAGGGGGAAAGTTCATTGGCCAAAACTGTTAGACTTTCTATAGCAAACTGTAAACTATCAAAGCCGTTTACAGACCCAATGAAATAGCTGAACATACAGACATACAAAAAAATATAAAAATAAGCATGAAGTTCCGTCCTTAACTCTAATTTAACTGGTAATCGGATGTAAGGAGAGAATGTACAAAGGAGACTTCACAAATTAATGTGAATTCAATACCAATTCACCAAAATGTAAAATAATTCCCGCCCCGTAACGATTCAGTAAAAGATGTCACAATGACATGGAAGTAGCAGTAGACCTGTATTGTGGTGTGCTGAGTGTAATGGGATTATTAAACAAGAAAAAAATGTGGGGCGGGGACTTGTTTCTAATCACTGGTTGTTGATTGGATTTTGAAATGGCCGTTACACAATGAATGAGAAATAGCAGTCGTCTGTGGAGAGGCGGAGTTTAAACTGACTCTATTACTGGAGAGATGAGTCTATTGTTTTACTGAATGATTCAGTTTTATTTATTTATTTATTTATTTTCAAAATAAGGAAATATATATAGTTTTAATTTTTATTTCATGTTGACTTTAAAAAAAAAAACAGACCTTCTGATCCGTTATTGGACAGAGATCTGTATACACTCCAGAGTGTTTGGTCCATTTTCCTGGAAGCAAAATGTAATTTTTAAATATGTATGACCTGCTAAGAAATAATTTAGTTATTTTTAAGAGTAAACTAGCAAATAGATGATGCCAAACTAACAGTAACATCCAATATTTAGCATTTTCCAGGCTTACCCAACCAACACCTATTAGAAAGTCATATCATAACGCATTTTCATCACTCATTCCATTCAATGCATTTGTCAGTGCATCAGGTTGCCAGTTGCACTCAAATCCTTCTAGAAGGTCTTTTTATTGACTAAAAATAATATGTATTTTATTTTATTTACTATTGGCGCAGAGTCTGGTTTACTTCACACGTATTCTAGCAAATAACCACCAATCTAAGTAACCACCTGAACTTTGTGAATTTGATAGAATAGCTACCATAATAGCCTGGAGAGTACAGAGCAGACTTTCAGTACTAAAGCGTTCACAATCACAATTATCTGTCATGATATCTGTAGAAATTACATAAATCTAGCTAAATTAATTTACCTTACTTAGTTTTCATCTGTCAACAGAATTTCATGCAGCAGTATTAGTACAATAGTGTCTATAGTAGTGTCTTCTTTTTTCATTTAATGTTGCGAACATTTCATTTTGCTGTAATACTGCCACCAACTGTGTTGGAGAATCAAGCAGATACAGTACAGGCACTGAATATTTTCTGTAACATTAACAGGAAATTGATTTTTTTTTTTACAACCCTACACCCAATCACAAAAGATTATGTTTGTATTAAATACACATCAAACAGGTCTACTGAGAATAAGAATTAAAGCTTTAAAAGTACTACAAAAATATATATTTTTTTATTTCACATATCTCAAACACTAGTCTTGTCACCAATAATGACCCTCATTCTAATGTATGGATTTATGTATTTATTCACCCGTACAATATGCTTTTTGTCATTATCGATGTAATTGTACAGAAAACCCAGCTTCCTCACTGTACAGTAAATGCCAAATTTTCAGAATGGCCGAGTGCGCTGCCGTCACTCCTTCTCCACAAAGTCTTTGTGAGTAAAACAGTGACAGTGTTTCTCCAGAGCTGAGGGCATCCAACTGAACCACGGCTCTGGCCAAATAGCCTGGCACTGAGATCTGTCCTGCATCGTTGCCAGGCTGGACAGCGCTGCCACAGCTGGGTTGAATGAGAGGCCCGGTCAACAATTACAAAATTACTGCCACAGTTGCTCATGTATCTCTGTCCCTTTCACACTCTTTCATTGCTACGTGTGCTCATCATCTCCTCTACAGTTCCTGTGCCTATTCCTCTCACATTAACACAGTCGTGAAGTTATAAAGTTCCAACAATAACGATAAAAGGAAACTGTTTTAACTTTGTATTCAGCATCTGTGCCCTTTTTTCTACATTGATATCCTAGATAATTAAAAAACAATTGCAAATTAGACCTTCTTAATATTTCAACAGCTTCTCAAGAAAGGAGATCACATACAATTCTGAATTTTGCTTAAGTCTCCTGCTTCTCAGTCTCAAACAACATCTCTACTGACAATCAAGATTCATATCAATACCGTTCCAACACTGAATGTTTTGAATTCACTTTATAGCTCTAAACTCTTAGCGTATGCCAACAATTATAACATTTATTTGTATTTCTCCTCAAGGAGAATCATCTGAGAAAAAGTGATAAAGGAAACGTGACTGAGATCTTCAATAAGTTCTTTGAAAGAGCGACCTCTAAGCTGTATAATTCTACTTTGGCTATAGATAAAGCTATAGACAACATATACTCTCTGTGTCTGGAAAAAAACCTATAAACAGCTGTAGACACACAGGCATTAACAGTGAGCCCCATCCCATTACTTATTTTTAAATCACAGATAAATACTTGGAAGGCTTGAGGAAATCTGATTAGTGATTTCATACGTCTCAACAGGATGTGACACACTCTCTCCTTACTTTTATACCAGATGCCTCACATCAGAAAACCTCACGTTATGCCGCAGATACGTAGAGACACTTTAAAAGAATGCAAAGATGAAAGCAAAACACTCCAACATGGCATCCCTCCAAGAACCACATGCATTGGTCATTTGAATGAGCCATGCGTGTTTTTCTCTGTCCTCCTGCCCTCCGTAAAACAGCCATAATCTGAGCCGTCACACAAAACCACAACTATTAATAGCAGCTAATTGATGCCAAAGACGGCAAGGCTCAATGTCCAAGCCAGGCCAGCCGAGAGACACGAAAGCGGCTGCCACAGTTTAGACAAGCCGCTCTCGGACAAGATTACACAACAGCTATTAAAGACTGCTTTCAATGGCTCTCTCTGTTGGCTGTCTGTCTATCTGTTTATCTGTCTATCTATACGTATATATGTTTGCATGTTTTTGTGTGTTTTGTTTGTGTGAGCACACGGCCCACATGTGTCAGAATTAAATGCGCATTAAAATCCTCCGCCAAATGTTATGAGGCCAACATGTGTGAGCATGGTCTGTTTTCCACAACCTTATTTTGATTGAATCAAGTTGTTTTTCTCCATTTTTTCCTCCCGCCAACCAATCAAATCTCTGGCCTTATGGGAACATATGAGCGGCATACAGCTGCGCATGCCTAGGCAGCACAAACAAGTCGTGTAAGGAATTAAACCAGATTTAATTTCAGTTTAAAACTACAGGCTTAAGATTAGTTTAGCCCATCTCTTTGTCCTCTGTATCCAATGAGAAAACAAGGCTTTAGCGTGAGGTAAATATCCCATTTGGAGATATTAAAAACTCCTGTTGTTTTGATGATGTAATAAAAGGCCTGTGTGTATCAACTATTGCACACATATACGAAAAACAAACAAAAAAACATTTTATAAGGCGAATCCTAACAAGAGCCTTCCTTTTAAACCAAGAGCAATAGAGTGATTCATTTTAATACTGATTCAATAACAACATGCATTTTTATTTTTTATTTTATTGTTATTTTAAAGATTGTATTTGAGTATTTCTAGGATACTAGCTGTGTTATCTAACGCAAAAACTTAATGTTCTAATGGCTGGTGTTGTATTTTGTCTATAAAAGGCTACAATAAATAACTTCAGTGGGGTGACTTCATAATTTTCTGTCATTCTGGATGTTTTCTGATATGATTTCGGTGATCTAGAATGCTTGCCAGGAAGCCACAAACCACAAGGAGAAACAGAATTCAAATTCAGTTGTCTGGCTATCATTTTCTAACTTAGATGTTAGTGCTGAGGTAACCAAGAGAGAGAGAGAGAGACAGACAGAGGTCCCTTGGGTTCTCTGTGAAGCTTGTGCAGTGAGAGCATGTGCATACAGTTCAAACTATCAAATCTGATCTAATTAAAACCTTTGAACCATATGACACAAAAAATGAACAGCTGAAACATTCAGCGCGGTTTTTCTTTTGCCAACCGATGTGGTGCAATTATGCGGTTGCATTTGCTTCACTAAATAACCCTTTTTGATTATGCAATGTTTTAATTACAATTTTACACCGCCTATTTTATTTCCCATAGTCTTTTGGATGGATGTCAGGACTGAAGAGGAGACGACGGAGGGAGGGAGGTTAGGAGAAAGAGGAGGAGGGTGCGTGTTGGAGATCTCAGAGTAGACAGACAGACGAGCGTGCGTGCGTGGCCGACGCGCGGGGAAGCGGACCGGACCGTGCGTGTCCCCCAGGTGACCTGCCTACTCCAGCTCATCGCACTGACCACGTCATAATCAAACTCGACACGTCATAAACGCGATCTTCGCGTCATACGCGGCCAATATTACGCTTTAAAATATTGTAACAGCAATGAACTCATTGAACTCTAGCTCTACCTCCGATGCTATGAAAGCGCTTTAAATGTACGATTTCGTGACCAGCCTTCACCACATCGTGTTAAATGCATGTAGGCATCTGGCACGAGCGAAGAACTGCCTTTTGTATAATACGAGACAGAGCATGCAGTTCTAAGACACACACACACACACACACACAAGCGCGCGCGAAATCAGGTGCATGGCAACCGTACCTTCCAGCCGGCGGAGCTATTGCTGTCTCCTTTATCCTTGAAATAGGGCACAAAGCGCACCATCCAGTCGTAGATTTGCGACAGGGTGAGCCTTTTCTCGGGGGTACTCTCAATGGCACGCGTGATCAGATCCGCGTACGACTGGTTGCCCCACGCGTTCCGGCGCGACGACTTGGATTTGCGCAGCTGGCCGGCCACATCCAGCGCGGCGCCGGACATGCATGCAGGGGCTGCCGCGATAGGCGCAGGGGCGCCGGCTGGATGCTTAAACTCCGTCGGCGCCCCTCCGCTCCGGCACGCCGGCACGTTACGCGGCTCCACTTTGACCGGCAGCGCGCGGCTCTCCTCCTCCGGACACGGCAGGGGCCAGGTGCACGACCTCGGGCGGCAGTGCGGCTCATAGTCGGCGTCCAGTTCAACCTGATGCGCGTCTATCCCGCCGCTCTCCATCATTAACATGCTGGTTTTGAGCGTCACAAGGCAAGGTCAAGGGGAAAAGCAACAATGCGCCCTTAAATCCAGTGAGGGGTGGACTGTGTGGGGTTCTCTCTGTCTGTAGTCTTTTTTACAGCAAATGCAAAACGTGAATAAACGCAGAAGCACCGGGATCCGTGAATAGACTGCTCATTCTTGTGTCTCTGCTCTGCTGTGGTGTACTAAACGCGCAAAAGCATCCAATGCATCACGATGTGCAACAGTCTGCCTTCCATATTACTGAACAATTCAGTCACACGCAAGCGGGTGTCCATAGGGCTGAGGTGCTGAAATCACACACCCATCACTGAAGCGTCTCGCGCATGCAAAGTCCCTTTAATCGCGCGCTCGCACCAACTGTTGATTGCTTTGACAGACGGCCTGACAGACACGCTTGTAAATCTATCTCATCAAGAAGGGCGAAATCAATTGACTTCCTCTGGAGTCTGGCCACAGTTTCCGTTTGTCTGGAGCTCTGCCGTCCCTTTTTTCTCTGTCTCTCCGCGGATTTGTAAGCGGTCTTTCTTCGCACGAGCTCAGTCACTGTTACTGATAGTAGACACGGCGTGAAGGAAGCCGCGCGATTCAGCCGCGTCTTCTCCCGATTGTGAATTACCCCACGCAATTTCCCCCCTTGTCTCTTCGTTAGATAAAATATTCAGACGAACATTCCTTCCACATCGGTTCACGCCTGTTTGCGGATGACTAGACTGGGCTGTAGCGGCGGATAAATGCTGCTATCAGATAATTGGACGGAGCTTGAATCAAGTCACTCCCTCCAGAACAGGTTTATCCGGGGGACGCGCATCTTCTACCACACAACATGCATGCCTCTTTAGACAGATTTACATGTGCAAATCTCCTTGCACGTCCATCTATTATGGCAAGTCGTTTTAACATTCCAATTAGTACACTGCAAAAGATTTATTTTTATTTTATTTTATATTTATTTATTTTTGTAAAAATGTTTATTTATTTATTTTTAAATTAGCAAATAAATCTAATTACTGGAGCATGTTTTATAAGAAAATAATTCATTACGTACAAATTTCACACTTCAATAATATTTGCTGTTTCTTTGTAATCAACTAATTTACAAGTAGCTTCTGAATGGGAAAAAGTGTATTTATTACTTAACAATAAAGTGATTCTACTTTAACTACCATCTTTTAGTTTTACTGTCGTTATACACTTGGATTGAATTCAATATAGGCCAAATATAGCATATATAGCATATATATATATATAGCCTATGAACAAAATGTTACTATTTTATACCAAATGGAATAAACATTGTAGTCTAATAAACAAGTAGTCTGTACGAGATTCTGATCAGTTAGGAAATATACTAATAACTGTTATAATTGTTATGAGTTTGTATTTGTGATTAATTGTTTGTATTAAAACAGAATCAACTGGAATAGTCTATATTAAAGCTAGCAAGTAAATCAACTGAAATGCATACTGAATATGCTGAAAATACATTGTCATTTGTTGAACTTAAAAATTGTTGGTGACGTGTAGCAAAATAACTGCTAGTGCAGTTATTAAGTTGGCCTATTTGTAACATATCAAATAGATGCTAGTGATTGCAATAAGTAGTAACCTTAACAATTAGGTCACACTTTATTTTAAGGATCAAAAAACTCCCAATGTGCTGCTTATTAATAGTGAAGTGAACTAATAGTTAGTGATTGTTAAGTTTAGGTATTAGGATGGATTTGGGATGTAGAATAAAGATGTGCTTTATAAGTACTAATAAACAGCTCATATGTAAACTTTAGGCATTCAAATAAGCAACTGAATTGGTCCCTGTGCTAATATGTTGCCAGTAATTACAACTATTCGTCAACGTCAAAATATACGAAACACTTTAGTTTATTGTTATTGCTATATATATATATATATATATATATAAATCTCCAAGCAGCTTGCCATATATTTCACGATTTATTTCTAATATAATTTGTCAGCGTTCATATTCGGAAATGCAATGCAACCTGTTGCGCTGACAGGCGGAGGGATGCGAGCGGAGTGGCCATGCATGCATTTAAAACGGCTTTACTGCCCACATGATGATAGTCCCCGATGAAAAACGGTCGAGAGCGGCTATTCGTGGATGCATGTCAGTAGATAATCTCCACCCCAACATCATATTATCCATGAGAGACACCGCAGCGCCAAAAACACTCTGCCAAGCGTGCTTCGGATGGGGAGGGGTGCATTTTCTTTTGGAAAACGAAGGCTCTTGGCAAGCGATTCTCTTGTCTGTGAACAAGTGTGACATTCAGTGCGCGGCTCGTGTGTGACTCGCTGATAAATTGACCAAGGGGATTCCGCCCACGCCGCGAGCCACAGCGCACCTATCAGATTCTATGGAATCTGACAGGGGGCGGGGCCAGCGGATACGCTCTGCCAATCACCGCCCGTCGCCAGACGCCGCTCAGCGCTCATTGGCTGTGCCGTGGCACAGGTGGGTGGTGCCAATCGGCATGTATAAAAGCCGTAACCCCCTTTTTGGGTGGAAAATCCCCCAGCGGTGACGTAACGGTGGACCATTGACAGCTGGTCGTCAATGGCAACCTAATCCTCCAATGCTCTGTAGTGGAATGCTTTCATCGTGATTAAATGCTGCTTTTACAACACGAAATGTGGAAAAAAGAGGGAGAGGGAGAGGTACATGAAGAGTAAGGTAAGGATAAGAGAGAGAAGTGCTGTAAATGAGAACAAACAGAGGTTTAATTCACAACACATGGGCCTGTGGTTTTGGAAAGGAGATTTTTATGCACCACAATGAAGTTGTAAGTGGAATGTGGTGTGACTCCAACAGTATGGAATGAAAACACTGAGCCCGAGCCAGCTGAACAGAATTAATGGTGTATTTGCCTTCACTGCAATAGAGCCCAGGGCAAATACATAAGGCCAGAGCTAGTTGTCACAAAAGCTATAGAAGATTTATTGTCGACCGTCCACTTACGCGAATGTGAATTTTCTTAGGCTGTGGTTTTGTATGTAGGTTTCAAACACTTTCAAACACCTTAAATTATAATCATGTTTGTGTCAAATTCTGTCCACCAAACCAAAATTTCAGTATCATATTTTTATTGTGGTTGTGTAACCATAAAGCTAGTAAACACAATTAAAGTACACTAACATACATTCAGAAAGACAGTCAACCACATAATCAAGTTCTCATCTAAGGAGCTGATAATGGCTGATTTCATTTGGTTTAAGCCAAAACTAAATATGATAACAAATATACCATTACCAAATATAACATTTTTTAAAAGAATTTTGTTTAATCGTGGTCAAACCATATGACATTTTAAAATTTCTATCTTAAAATATTTAAAATAGTTTTTTTTCTTCCCCCTTCTTCCTCTTTTGGGAGGGGGTGTTTTTAACTTTTTTTATTTGTTTTGCTACAAAAATTGTTTTACACATTTGCTGGTTTGGTTAACTTACAGATTCCAATGAGTGCAGCATGCCCTGATATTTATTTTCCCAAAAGGGTAAATACATAAATAAATAAATAAGCAAACAAACAAATGAATATTTAATTAACAAAATGCTTAATAGTTTTGTTATATATATATATATATATATATATGACTGGATAAATCTCAAATCTCCCCAAAGAAATTCAAAATTTCTATTAGATCTGGTCTAGATGGTCTAATGATTTAAGAATGTATAAGCACATAGACGTGGCAAATACCCAGAAGACTCCAGAAGACTCCAGAAGACAGGTCGAATAATCCCTTAGACAAAATTGTATAGCCTCTGAGTGGCCTCTCTGAGACATTTTTGAAGAACATCAACATACCTGACTGTCAGGCATTTTTTCTAGCTGACGCATACTGCTAATTGGCTAATGTGGATAATCTAATGTGACCCACCTTCGCAGCTTCATTGTAATTGTGATTTAGTTACTTAAACATTAAACTCCTTTTTTCGAGTGGTAAAGAAGCTTAGACTTGATCCTGCCTCACTACAATTGATCTAAGCTTATTAGCAGGCCCACACAGAATCAGCACCTGCAGATTCCACAGAATATTCCACAGAGAAGGAACATCGTTCACAAACTTCTACACACCCCTCCTTACATAATCTGTTAGCTGATTTCACAATGCTGCTGAAGAGCGTATCTAGTACTCTCAGCTGGGTTTAACACTCTATTCTACCATGACTAGAGGTACAATAATGGTTATTATTATGTTCGGTAGAATATTTTAACATGGAAAGACAAGTCTTAAAAGAAAACTCTAAAGGTTCTTTATTACAACAAAAATAAAAAAAAATATTTTGACCCATCCTTCTGTGTAATTTTGTTTAACTTCATTTAATTTATAGAATTATTACTGAAAAATTATTTCAAAATAGGTTGGAAATTAATATTTATGTGACCTGGGGGCTCATTTATAAAGACTTGCGTAGAAACCATCCTTGATTTTATCTAAGAACTTTTCTGATTTGATCGTAA
>JAUCMT010000043.1:1535055-1545997 GCA_032357475.1 Enteromius thamalakanensis | reverse complement strand
TTGTGTAAAGCACAGTTAAGCACCACTGACAGAAAGATGGATTTTCTGAAATACTGTCTTAAAGAAGGTTAATAAAAGATACAAAAGTGTCTTAAATGACAACAAAGGGGAACGCAAGTGCGGGACCTCATAACTTGAAAGATTTCAAGTTAAGAAAAGGCAATAATAGCCTACATGCATTTTTTTTTCGTTTGGCCACTTGTTTAACTTATTTTAGTTAAGTTATTTTATTTTATTTAATGTAATGTTTTTCTTCTGGTTATTTAATCTAGCCACATCCAGCATTTGTATTTAATTTTGTTCAAAAGTGAGCTAAATGATAGCCAATGTATATTTGGCTTGGGCTCATATAGTTACAGAACAACTGTTCTGCTAAAGCACGTTGATGTTTTTCTTCAGTATTGTGTATTTGTTGTTCACTAAATGCACAAAGGTTCGATATAAAAATAGATAAATAATGAAAAATTACAGTGAAGTGTTAATTAGAGACATTTTTTTCATGGAGCGAGGATCAAGTGAGGAGGGAGCGGGGAGGGAGCGAGGAACGGGAAAATGTAAACCCGGAGTGATCATGAAATGCTCTGAGCATGGAGTGGACATTCTTACCGCTCCACTCCGCTCACATACTCTGATCTCAGCAATAGAATACAGTTACATTTACTTTTTAATTAAGTTACATGTAACTAGTTACTCCCCCATCATTGTGCATATATTTAATGAATAATGTATAGTGAATCATTTGGGACACAACCGACTTTTCTAAATATGGTTCTCAAATACCGTCCCATTGGTGAGACAAATCAATAACGGGCCCCAAAGCCATGCCATTGGTTTGATCCACTGCTGCTATTTCTGGCTTGTCAGGATTCCCCAACAAAATCCGGTAATGTTTTAAAAACACCCCAAAGCTGCTGTGTTTAGGTTTTTAAAATTTTTAGGTTAGGAAATTTGGGCAAGTGTTAACAGTTAAAACTCTTTTTTTTTTTCGTCCTTCTTGACATGTCCTCAAGTTCCCTCATTTTCTGGTGTTCTTACTTTCAACAGCCCTCCTTCCTCTCTCTCTTTCTCTCAGCTCACTGGTGTTGCGTTACATAAGTCATAGTTTTAGATTGTTTGTCTGAGTGGGGCGGGGAAGTGCGGGAGAGGGGGCGTTTGGGCGTTCCTGCCCCGGCAGAGCCGATGGCCATCCCAGGAATGCGTCTCCTCCTCACACCTGGGACACCGCCAACAATGTGGCCTCCCAATGTCACCGCATGTGAGGAAGAGAGGAGGGAGGCAGGGGAAAGCGTTTGGCTCGGGGCTATGGGAGCCTGTCCAAAGAGAGAGCGCTGGGGCTCACTCCCTCTGGGTTGGCAATACACGATACTTTGACTAATACTTCCTGCTTGGATGCGTGAGTCGAGTCCCAGTTTCTTTTTTTCCTTTTTAAGATCTGGAAACCACACTGGAGTATGGCCTCCCGCTTTATGGGGCTCACTTGCAGGCTTTAGATCTGGAAGTGCACTTCCACACGAGCGATTAATCTCACCCCTCGGCTGAGGAGGGAACTTCAAGGAGGAAGAGGGATGTAGGTGCATGTCCCCTGCCTTTTCTCCTCAGTGGGTGTCCCACGATAATCTTCCCTAGTTTACTGGCTTCAGAAGAGCAGATGGAAATCTGAAAAAGATGTACTGAAAGTCGCAGACAGCTGGGAGAAGTGTAATGCTCTACACAGTTACTTGCACATGGGTTAGAAGCAACGCTGGTTCTCCACATTGCGTTCTGAAATCCCTTTCAAAAGAAAGAAAGAAAGAAAGAAAGAAAGAAAGAAAGAAAGAAACAAACAAACAAACAAAGAAAACTAAGAATAAACTGTTATTTTCATGAAAAAACCTCTAACACAAGGAATTCTGGGAATTTCAATTTACAGTTATTTACTGTAAATTATATGATATCTTCACTTCCAAAAACAGTTTACTATCATAAAACTACATGTAATGTCCAATACATTTTTTCACCATATTGGTGATATTTATTATTACATATTTTGATGATAAAGACATAAAAAGGGGCAAGACAGAACAATTATCAAATCCTGGCATAGGTCGGTGCACAAAATAAAAATAACACAACAATACTAGACAAAAGGGAAACGCTTTGTAAGAGGGGAAATCTACTTGGTGGCTAGGCTACAAAAGCATACTGCTTTTAAAGAGGAGACAACAAGTTAACAAGGGGGCAGAGCTGATCAATTGCCATGGTGACAAACAAGGGAGAATCAGAACACAGACACAATGTGGTAACAACATTTCAAAATAAGAGTCCACACAGAACTAGACAGGGGAACACTGACTGAAATCAAAACAGCATAAACAAGTTTTAAGACACTCATTAATCAGTTCAACTGAGGGAACGAGTTTACTCAATCAGTTAAGTTGAGTCAACTTATTAGGGTTTTTTTGTGCAAAAGAGGGGAACATGGCCTCAATGTACTAAAACGAAGGAATGAATTAGTGAATTAGGTCATGAATTGACAAGCTGTGGAAATAAGTTACAATTACGATTTTTCTTCCTGCGAAAATCCACTGAACAACAATAGAAGTCTTCAACCCAGTATTGAATTTTTTGGTTTGTTTGTTTTTTGCTAGGGCTGTCACATAGAAAGGTGTGCTATTTAAGGACACCAATTCCAGTGATATCTTTTTCCTTGGTGTTCAATAAAAATACGATAAGGTTTGGTTTGATGGCTCAGGCTTTTTCTCAACCCTCCTCAGGCATTCATATCTGTATTTACTTACAGTATGTTTCTGGCCATAGAAAGCAAAGACAGAAAATGCAAGCAAACAAATATTATAGACTTTAGGGCCCTGATAAGTGCGTTGTGAGAAGATCCTCTAAGCGGGACACGACAGAACATACAGATGGAGTGTGACGTGCTGGCAGTGTGTGTGTATGTGTGTGAGAGGCGCGTAACCTCGTGAGTGCATCCTGACGGCGTGTGTATGACATGAAGGCACGGGGCCAGTGGAGTGTCAGCAGGTGTTGCGCAGAGTTCTGCCTGGCTGCGTCAGACACTGAGTGAGTGAACAGGAGATGACAGGCCCTCACCGGCCCCTTCACTCAACCTGTCACGCGAGGTCACCTGCAGCCCCAGGCGCTCATCACTCACACACACACAGTTACCGAGAGTCATCGAGACTCGAGATATCAGCATTCACCAGAGGAATCAAGAGAATATTACTAAGCTGATTCTTGAAAATGCCTGTACTGTATGTGTGAATTGCTGTTGATTAGCACAGACATTCGTGCATCTCTGTGAATGAACTTTTAACGGGTTCTGCTGTTTTAGAAATATAGAAAGTTGATTAAAGTCACTTGGAAACAATGCAGTGCTTGATTTGACTCAGCTGAGACATTGTAAAGAGGGCATGATGCTCTACACGGGGAGTTTTCAAACTTTCTGATGCCAAAGAACTCAGATTGTATGATCACTTTAAGAGGAAGCAGATACAGGCTAGATATTTTGCCGTGCTAGATATTTTTTTTGAATACCAAGAAAAAACAATGTTAAAGTTTGGTTTAATGACTCATCATCTGATCTCATGTAACTATAGTATGGACAAATTAAAATGGGGAAAATGGATGTATGTTCATTAATACAATGCAAAGTTATTAAAATATTGTTTTAAAGTGTTTACATTGTATTAAGTTGGCAGCATATCTGTTTTCTACCCAATATTATACTATTTCTAATGAAATAGGAGGCATTTTTTAACACATTCAAATGCAATATTTGTTAAAGCTTTATAAAGCTTGTAAAAAGCTTTTAAAATTAAATCAGATTGTTTTAATTTTTAGCTATTCTAGTTACTTTATCTTTACAAAAACAGACATTACAAATTGGTACTTGTTACAATAGTATTTTAGATTATTGTCATAATTGCTAATAATACACACTGGTTTGTAGCACAAATCATTTTACCGTTTACTGATCTTTGTTAATCATTAAGTAATCACAAAGAAAACAGCTTCTACTTGCTTCAACTGAGAATACTATGCTCAACAGATATTTATGAGTGCTGTTTATTCATACCACACATCTAAACTAAACTGCTGTAGGCCTACACTTCAGCACTCCTGGATACCAATATTTTAATGATTTATAAAAGATGATTCTCAGGCCATCTGAGATTTTGGTATACGGAGATCATGATTTTTCTTTATAGCATTCTTTGCTTTTGGCATTTGATAAAGCATTAGGACCTGGAAATGGTGTATTGTGACTTCAGACTTTACTGATAGCATCTAATGAATACGCAGTCTTGCACATTCACAGGAAATAAGAAAACTAAATAAAATAAAATAAAATGTTTTGTTAAAGACATCGTGAAGACATTTTCATGTTCTCAAACTACAATTTTATTTTCAAAAACTGACAAAGTATAAGACAACAGTTAACTCAATGTCCATCAAAAAATTAATTTTTATTATTACTAATTGAATTCACTTTTATGTATTTGTTTGCTGTTTTAGAATATATTTTATTAAACGTAGGCCTATTTATAAAATGTTTAAAAACTTTTTACAGACCCACAAATACATTCTCTGTTTTTTCCACTCCTTCATGGTTTCTCAGTTCACGATGGAACTGCGTGGGGTTTATGAGTAGATGAAAAGCTAATAATTAATTTAAGTGCAAATATGTAAAACGAAAAGCTTAACTTCAAAAAATAAAATAATATAGAATACACAAACAGATAGGCCTTTTCTGTTTACCTGTAAACCATAAACATACGAGTGTGCTGCTAAATGATTAAACTTTAACTGAAAATCTCAAGGGGTACTTTAAGCACATATTTTAAGTCAAAGTAAATATAGGAGGTTTATATGCAGGCTGTGGGCAATTCACTGAGAGCACAAATAAGCAGGATCCCATCTCAAAATGACGATTTAGAAGTGGGCAAGATTTATAGGGCTGGTGACGCTTTTGAATTAGTCCTGAGAAACAACTAATTGCCTCTATAAAAAAAGCTTTTGTTTAAATAGGTGTGTGTTGTTGTTGTTTTTTGTTTTGTTTTAGCATACATATAAATGTGCAGGATATTTAAGAAAAATGTTATCAAAATCACTGCATATATGTGTATAAGTTACAGTACACATAGCCTAGATATATTATCTTAACAAAAACTTCTATTTTAGATGCAATTAATCGTTTGACAGCAATTTAAATCAATTTTTCGGTTTCCATAGAGACGAATTTAACTGATTGTTGATGTTTTGTGTAAATGAAAAGATCTGTCACAATATTCTTCTTCCTAACAGAATATGTCATTTCAGAGTACAGCTGCATAGCCCACATTTGATCGTTTTAGCTGTATTTTCCCCACCTGCTGTCGCAGGTACTGCAGAAAGTCAGAGCTGGATGTGGACTCAACTCTAACATCAATCTGTTCCTGTTTTATTCTCATAAAATGGTGGTCACGGGTTAACAGCGCGAATGGAAAAAGAAAAAAAAATGAAGAGAAAAAAAAATCCCAGCCTGAATTATAGAGAGGGAAGAAACAGAGGGGAGTTCATAGGGTCGTATATCATTAAGCAATTGAGAAAGTTAATTAGGCAGCTCTGATAATTATTGCCATGGCAACCTGAGCGCACTCATGCACATTTGATTAATGAGGTGCCATTTATCCGCGCCAGTGAGACAGTACAGTCATAGAGGAGTGCAAGAGACCCCTAGTGGGACACAAAGACACTCGATGAAACAATGACAGGTCAGACGAAACCGAGAGACACACTGCGAGTGAACGCAGAAACAAAATAATCACGATATCCTAGCATATACAGCAATAGACTGCATGTATCTATTTTTGCATAGAAACATATTTACGTCTTTCTTTTTCAAATTTAATTTAGGTTTTAATTGACGGATTCTTGTGGTCAAAATCTATAAAAGATCTTTCCATATGCTATTTTTCCTACATTTTGGCATATACGCATATCATGTATTGGGGTTGTGTGCGAGGCCCACATAGACAGCTTTGTCACACACTACCCTCTAGTGGACAAACCTCGTTACTTACTCTGTGCTGAAGGCTTTTATGGTTTTTAACGGTTCATCACTCATAAATGTCATCGTGAAGAGCGTTGAGTCATTCAAAAACAAAACGAGTCGATAATTACAAGTGCGATAACCTAAATTATACTTGTTAAAGTGCTGTGACATTTTCTAAGTGATCGGCTTTATGATTTTCTTAAATAAAGAAAAACTATAAAATAACAAAGCATTTCTATGACAAACAAAAACAAAATCTGGTCCAAAAAAAGGTCATAAATAAATGCATTTATTTTCTGGTCAAAAGGCTCATAAAAATTAATTCAATAATAAATACATAAATATTCTGCTTAATGAAGAAAAAATAATGCCTAACAATGGTTGGCTAGTCTGTGAGAGCCTGGCCAGCAATTTCAAATACTATAATTGTTTTGTTTATTTATTTATTAATTCCCTAGCAGAGGCCATCTATCAACCAGAACATCACAGACATTTTGAACTTTTCAACCACCCAAAACTGCATATGCAATCACAGAAACGCTAACATTTTCAAAAGAAAAACTACCATTCATTTTAAGAGCAAGGAATACGGTTTATTAGACAAATAATCCAATAATAATTCCTCTCACCCTCAGACTTTTCATCTGTGCTTTTCACTCACAAGTCCATCTCAATCAGATATAAAAAATATATATAAAAACATTAACAAAACATTTCACATTACAAGACATTCAGATGACACAAATCTTTGTCCTCTTTTCGTCAGTGTTTGCATTTCCTTCTATAAACCGACACAGCCACAGTATTCCCAAACAATTCTTAATATCCTGAATGTAATACAGTCTGCCTCATGAAAACAGATTAAACCCTCAACTTTAGTAGCATTACGTTTAGTAATGGAACAATTGGTTCGTACTTAAAATATGTAATTGGAAATCGTCTTTTTAAAAACTAACTTCCAGTTGAAAATTGTGTGGCTATTTTGACAAGCAAATAAGCTCTCAGGCTTTCAAAAAAAAGCTAAATCTATGTATTAAATACTTGTCTCTGTTAAAACACAGTGGTTGCTGCACAGCGTTCACTGCTGAAAACAACAAGACTGTGAGTGAGAACGCATTTACCCAAACCACCTACTCACATTCACTGAATACAGGCCAAGCTTTCCATCTGTAGCTGGCTGAGGTTCATCTCAGAAAAGCCTGAAACAATCAACCTGTAGCATGAGGTGTTATAAACACAAAATGACACATTTCCAGGGGAAAACTCAAGAAACCATTTCTAGGAACATATCCTGGTTATTACAAATAAAGAAAGTGAACGATTTCGGTAACACTTTACACTAAGATTTCATCTGTTGAAATGTTTATATTCGTACGCATATTACAAGGTAGCTCATTTGTATGAACTCATATGACTTTTTCTAAATCGTACGTACATTATGAATGTCCTACCCATCACTGGGGTCTAGAGAAATCGCACAAAATCATACGAGTGAAGTCATACGAATAACAGACCTCATAAAACACGTGCAATTTAGTGGTGAGTCGATTTGAAATAACAAATGTCTTAGTTAAGTTAAAAATTTGCTAAAACATTATTAAGATAAAAGTTATTTATTATAAATAAAAGCATTTGTTAAAATTATTTTTAATGGACCTGAGCTGATGAACTGAACAGTAAACGTAGCAAATATTGTAACAAATATATTGCTCATCGTAAGTTGATATTAGCTCATGCATTAAATATCAGGATCTTTTTGCAAAGTGTTACCAAGACTTCTTTGCATTATGATGATTTCCTTTACATGAATGTGTTATCCTGTAATGAATATCATTTTGTAATGCAAAAAAACAATATCGGGGTGAAATAAAAACCAAGTAAGTCTTTGTGATATTCACCCAAACAGATACAACCAAAGTGTATAGTGTCAACTTCAAACACAGCAGCTTTTTTTTTTTTTTAAGTGGGTAACCCATGTGGTAGAGTTAGGAATATGAATGCTGTCTAACGAGAAATTGCCTTTTGTTAGCATATCATATGCCTGTGCACTGTGTATGTTTATAATGTATATATAAATACAACACATGCAGTACATATTTTGAAAGTATTTACACACACATATATATATAATATATATAAACATATATTTTTTTGAATAAATACATGCACGTGTGTGTATTTATATACACAGTAGTACAAACACATATATTACGGAAACAAAAACCTTTGGCGATTATTCGTTTGACAGCACTAATTTGAAGTATGTATCAGAAATGTTGCAACCATAACTCCAAGACATAATCCTCAGATCTGGCACGGTTTGTATGTCCCGTGTTAAATCAGCAGGGAGGGTGTGGGCTTTTTTCCAGGCCACGCCTCCTTGGCGTACTTCTTCTTACGCGGCTCATTGAGTGGCTCGGCTGAGTAGGGTCCGGTAGCAGGAGTGGGGTTCAGCACTGCGGGCGGCTGCACCGTTGTGGGCAAGAGGTCCACCTCCGGGGCAGGGTTGGGGAAGGGCAAGGGCATGCCTCCAGTGATGGCTGACGAGCCCTGGGCTGCGCCGCCCTGTCCTGCGGCCTCTTGGCTGGCGGGTGGCAGGTCTCCGTAAAGTCCGGCGCTCAGCGGGAAGCTCTGTAACCGGCGCGCTACGCTTTCCTCCAAACCCAGTGTACTGTGCCCTTCCAGCTTCTTCTTCTGTACCACAGACGTTTAAAAAATAAATGCATTTTGTCCTACAGTCAAACCAAAATGTATTCAGACACCTCCAACTGTTTTTACAATATTTAAGTCAAATTCAATACTAAATCATCCTATTAGGAATAAAACAGCTTTGTTTTTGAATTGCGCATAGCTGTAGATCTCTACTTGGCTGCTGTATTTTAATGTTGGTCATTATGGTGGCACGAAATTTTCTGAGGTGGAATTTTGGTGCAAAATTTCAAGAACCACTGGTAATGGAGAAGAACTTAGATTTAAATTAAGTTTGTTAAGTCAACATTTAGCCAAGATACAACTATGTGAATCTAAAACGATCCAATTGGAAGAACATCTTCAAATTTGTCCAAATAAAGTTCTTACCAATGCATTATTTTGAATCAAAAATACTTTTTTGATATATTTATGTCTGGAAATGTGCAAAATATCTTCATGGAACATGATCTTTACCTGATACCCTAATAATTTTTGGACTACCTGAAAAATTTATCATTTTGACCCATATGTATTATTTGAAAACTTTGAAAAAAAGGGACATAATGGATTACAATCAAGCTAAATTATTCAGATGCTAAAATTAAGTATAGAATTAGATTATACACATTTAGGTCAACAAATTACCTAGCAATGCTTCATTTTGTTTAGTCTGGGGTGTAAAAAGGATGCATTAGCCATTTAAGATAAAACACTTAAGCAAAACATCATAAAGTGTTTAATTTATTTTCCTATCCTATGCTATCTATAAATGAACTATAGTGTCCTGCTACCACTAGTACAAAAATATTGTTTCTGGTGTCTGAATAATCTTTGGTTTGATTGTAGGTGACAAGACTACTGAGTCCATCTAAGCTCCTTCACATTCAGACATCAGAGTCAGACGACGAGAAAGCCTTTTAGAAGCCATTACTCCTGCATTACACAATTTCCTGTCCGCGCGCCATGCAACAAACAACTTAAACTGTATTGAGAGAATGGCTGTTCTCAAATCCATTAAAATCAATGACGACATGCTAAAACAAGAGTCATCGTACCTTAATAGGAACCACAGCCGTCTGGACCATGTTCCTAAAGCGTCCTACAGACGGGTCCACGTCCTCTGCGAACATAGAAAAGACATGTAACATGTCAATGTAATAATTTCTTTGTAATAAATGTAATGTAATAAATTAATTAAAATTATTCTAACATGGTGATTTGTTACTTAAAGGAATAGTTCTTCCAAAAAATTTTATTACACCATAAACTACTCACCCCCTGGCCATCCTTGGTGTACATGACTTTGTTCTTTCAGAAGAACACAGTCAGGGTTTTTTTATTTTTGTTTTTTTATCCTGGCTCTTCCGAGCTGGTGGATAGTGGCCATTATTTAGAATCTCCATAATTCGGATATATTTACAAGCACTGCATTGTAAAACTAACCTTTGTGCCTCTGGGGTGGGTTATCACATGTCCTCTGAAGCAGATCGATGGGTTGTTGTCGGTACGGTACAAGCCGGTACATCGAGTCAGAAAGGAGAGCCAGGATAAATTTTTTAAAAACTCTGTGTTTGTCTGAAAGAAGAAAGTGATACACACCTAGGATGGCTTGGGGGTGAAAACAGCTTCATATTTCTGTGGAAACCGTGGTACTTTAAATTTTTTAGGATTTTGTGTTAAGTAAAAAAAACAGCATTCATTTGAAATAGAAATAGAAAATATTAAAGAAATATTATATAACACTATAAATATCTTTACTGTCATCTTTTTGATAAATTTAATGCATCCTTCCTGAATAAAAATATACATTTATTGTAAAAAGCATCTTACTAAGTCCAAACGTACAGTAATGCACATATACATATATATATATACATATATATATATATATATATATATATATATATATTCACATCTAGTGAGTACCTGGGTTTATGATCTCCTCTTCTTCACTGAAGGAAACTCGTGAGCTCCTTCTCTTCCTCTTGGGTCTCTGGATTTCCAGGTTTCCCTCTTCAATGGTGAGTGTAGAAATGCGTTTGTTGTGAGCCGTGTTGAACTCTGTCAGGTTCTGGATGGAGAAAATCAGAAATGATGCATATGAACGTTATTATTACCTATATTTTGCATTAAATATGTTACAAAGAGGATTTCAATTAAGATCAAAACATATATATATATATATATATATAGTAAAAAATATAGAGCCAAAAACCCATC
>JAUCMT010000043.1:1514580-1529986 GCA_032357475.1 Enteromius thamalakanensis | reverse complement strand
GAAAGTGACACTGAAGACTGGAGTAATGATGCTTTGTATCACAGGAATAAATTACATTTTAAAATATATTCACACAGTTGTTTTAAATTGAAATAATATTTCACAATATTCCAGTTTTTTCTGGATTTTTAATCTAATAAATGCAGCCTTGATGAGCAGAAGAATCATTTTTAAAAACCATTAAATATCTTACTGTTCTAAGACTTTTGAACGGTAGTGTGTGTATATATATATATAAAACTTCCCAATCCTTACCCCTAAACCTACCCCTACACAAAATTTATGCCTAAAATAAGTAGGAAATTATTGCTGATTAACAAGGGTGTAGAAGCACCTAACCCTGATCATAAGCTCAAACAGATACTTCCAGGAAAAATGTTCCTCAATCAACAAGGATGTTGATCCAGGAACATCTTGTACTTGGTGAAATCACAGTCATCGCGCTGCAACCGCTGAAGTTTGCCTACTCTGGACGCGATGAAGCAACCGTTGAGAATCATTTGAAAATTGTCAGCACGTCATAAATTGAACGCGGCAGCAGTTTTCTGTCAGAGATTTGCCGTGCCGCTTGGGTCCGGTGTAGACAGTGTTACATTGCTTCTGCTTTGTTTGACAGAACTAATCGTTGCCTGTGGGGTGAAGCTATCAAAATAGGGGCGAGACCCCCCGGGGGGTAGGGCCAGGGCATGTTTGTTTGATGATTTTTAATATCAACATTGGCTTCCAGAAATTGCTTACCCTGCCTTTTAAAGACATGCAATCCTCTTCAATAGCTATATTAAAACATTTTATGATTAATGTTAAGAAATTTGCTTTATGTACAAGTGATACTTCAAATACAGGTGCAAGTTCTTTAAACATTGTGTATTCAGTAATTAATACAGCTGAGATAAAACGTATAAGAGATCAGAGATTTCTATCTCTGTGTTCTGGTCAATCCTCAGCTCCCATTTTGTTATGCTCATTGTGCCAGAAGTACTCTAATTGAGCCAGCGAGTTCTTGTATTAGTGAATCGTCTATATTCATTTTGTTTGTCTGCTTTCAGTAATCAGGTTAGAGTATATTCACCAGATGGACCCTTTTTTGGCTCCTGCATGTCTCTGTGTGCACACACATTTCTCTCACTTAAGCAAGTCTCCTGGAGACCCTTCCTGTATTTGTTCCAGTCAGCCATTTTGGCAAGTTTTCTTGCACCTGTGTGAAGCAGTCAGGTTCCTCTCTCTCTTTTCCACAGGCTTTCATTGGGATGATCGTTATAAGCTATAAGGCAACCATTCAGAATACCCTAGGATCCAAAAGACCCTAGCAATCAGTGCTCGACATTGATTTTTAGCTCACAATCGAGATGGATTTACAGTAATGATGTGTGTTTGAGAATATCTACCATTGGTAGAATCCAACTAGCAACCAGACATAAGCTGGTTAGCAAAGAAACTATGAAGGTTTGCCAGAAACTATTGTTACCATGGTGAATTTTTGTAAGGGTTGCAGTGGCTGTGTATATGGAAGCAGAGAGGGTAATGGTAATCAGCAAAATCTTGAAATGTCCGCTTGGTGTTTTCAAGGCGATTCAGCACAGTCTACGGCTGTCTCATAAAGTTAGGATAACGTCTAGTGGAAGACTGGTTTTCTACTAGTTTTTTATGTGTGTGAGAGTTTTTCCCAAGGGTGGTGTACTGGCTCCATGGTTAGGCACAATCTGCCCCTCATTATAAAGAGAAGACAAGAAAACATTGGCCACCGGTGAGAAAACAATTCAGAGAGAAACAGAAAGAGACAGGCTGTGAATGACCTGAGAGACAAGTCACGTAGAGCCTACTTCTGTGGCAACACGCAAGGCTTCAAAATTGACATCCCTGTCAGAACTCTTTGTGTATTATGAATGTGAGGTCTACGTGTAATCCACCAAAAATGAACTTGATTGCACAAGCACTCAGGACAGACTCTGCAGGCAGAATGCTGCAAAAATGGCCAATAACACAAACTTAAAACACTAATTAAAAATGCTTGACTTGCATAGCAATCTCTTCAAAATGTGCAATGAAAACCTTCTATAGTATTATAAATAAAATAAATATCATATTTTATTTATTGCCTGGGTACCAGGCTTATTTGACTAAATGCATGGTGTCGTTATATATGAAGAGTTGATTGGAGAAAGTAAACATCAAACTGTGAGACACTGAATCTGCTGTGCAGTGTAATTCTGCAAAAAGATTCTCTAACATGATGACACTTACATAAACACTCACACATGCGAACATGTCGTGCAACAGGCGGCATTCTGTTGACAGTTAGAGTTTGGACTGACTCTAATTGGTTTGAATTAATTAACTCCTTTTCACTGGTCTATTGGCAAAGCACTGACAAAACTTCCTTAATTAATCAATAAAGGTTTCCATTTACTGTGGAAATCTGATGCCGTACAATGTAATTAATTCAGAGCACAGTCTATGAAAGTTTTATGGCATTAAACTATAAAAAAATAACCAGCAGACTGCCTTTGGAACGGAACCGTGAACTGTGGTATGAGACTAATTACTATGATACTGCAGTGTTTCTAATGCCTCTGGCAATCTGACTTCAGTCTTGCAGGAAGTTTTATTTTCGTAACAAACAATTCTGTATATTGCATTGACTTAAAAGAGCCAGGGCAGTTGATTACTGTATCTAATATAAATATTACAACATCCTCTTTTGTTTATATTTCTGATGTTTTTTCAGTAACTTTTAGGTTAAAATTTCACTACTTCATACTTTGCTGTTTTAAAAGCTGTGTAAAGATAAAAAAAAGAATTGATAAATTGATATTGTCGAATGAAAATTTTCTAAACTGATATTTATACACCCCATGCAAGCTGAATAAATAAGATTTCCATTATGTATTGTTAGGATAGGACAATATTTGGCCTAGGTACAGCTGTTGGAAAATCTGGAAATAAAGACAATCAGTGCTCGACATTGATTTTTAGCCTGCAATCGAGATGGATTTACAGTAAATGATGAGTGTTTGAGAATATCTACCACTGGTAGAATCCAACTAGCAACCAGACATAAGCTGGTCAGCAAAGAAACTATGCAGGTTTGCCAAAATTGAAATGTTCTAAATTTATTTTGAAATTGAATTGAATAAATAAGATTTCCATTATGTATTGTTAGGATAGGACAATATTTGGCCTAGGTACAGCTGTTAGAAAATCGTTTAAAGCTGTCCAAATGAAGTTCATAGCAATGCATATCGAATGATAAATTAGGTTTTAATATATTTACAGTATAACATTTTAGAAAATATCTTCATAGATCATGATCTTTACTTAACAGCCTAATTTAGCATAAATGAAAAATAAATAATATAGACCCACGCTATCTAATTTTGGCTATTGCTAAAATATATATGTGGTACTTATGACTGGTTTTGTGGTCCAGGATCACATTTTATTAACTTCCTGGTTTCTTTTGACATTTTAGTGATTCATTTCAATTTTGCACAGACTCTAAGAGGCATTTTGCTGACTTCTAAAACTAACTAGATATTATGCAAAATTGTAGAGGCATGTCAAAGTGCAGCAGAAGCCTTGAAAACATCTCTCAGGGACTAAAAATACAAAATTGTAAAGCTAGTGCAATGCGGTATTGTGGATTTCATTCAAACAAAGGCTCTTAATCATTAATCATCATCCAAATGCTTTATCCAATAACCAAGTTTCAGTCACTGATGGGAGCATTGAAAAAAGAGGAGAACTTCGGGGACTTCAGCACTTCAGGGTCTCCAGGCACTAAGGGAAATCCTAGCTCTACTCACAATGAATCCATATGTATGAAAACTTCTGAAGCTCTTTCATGCCTAGGGCTGTGTATGCTGAGGGAGAGAGAGAGAATATTCAAGGTCAAGACTATTGGTTTAATTTTGAACCAGCAGATGGATTTGCTATATCTTGGCTGAAATGTTGTCAGTTGTTCTTCAACTGTCCTTTTTTTAAAACAAGACAGTATTTTATATTGCTCCAAATAATGTGCAAATGAAACCTCTTCATACTGTCCAAACATAACAACATAAGTTTGACCAGTGGTGTGAAGTTGGGGATGGGACTAGCTGTTTTTGACAAAAGGCAGACAGAATAAGTGCAGACAAATTTAAAAGTCACTGTGTTTGCAATTAAATGCAAACTGAAAAATTAATAAGTAATCCATGTAATCAGTATGATTTGTGCGGCATCAAGTTTTCGTCCCCTTTTAAAACTTTGTCAGTTACTAAAGATGATTAATCACTTCATGTCTACTTCAGTTCCACTTAACATGTTTAATTACATCTATACAGAAATATTCTGCCTACAGGCTGCCTATATCAATATTCATATTCTTCAAAATATGCACATAAATGCAGTGTACAATTCTGTTAGATTTACATTATTACACATGCACCTGTTAAATTCTGTTTTTAGCTTGTGTCTTCTTGTGATTCAAGTTGCTTCTTCACAGATGGTGGAGGGAGGTATTTGTGAACAGTCCGGAAATAGGCATTTGAGGTCACAGGAAAATGGCAGTGAGAACTGGAGGTTTTTCATCCAGGATCAAAGTCACCATCATCCACAAGAGTGAGAACAGCACAGTGGTTTACTGGCACCTTTCACATAAGGTTAAAGGATGGTAAAGCAGTTTAGCGATCCTAGAATTTGTTAAGAAGCTTCAAAAAATGTTGAAGGGGACCTTTTAAAGGTTTGTAAAAACTGATGTGTCTCCAAACAACTAAAACACAGAAGAGCTGTTGTTGGGATTTGCAATAGGTGGAGATATGAACACATATAAACACATATAAATGATTCATTCATTTGAAAAACTGATTCATTCAGGAATTTATCAAGTAACTGTATTTATGAGTGAGTCACTGAATTATACACTGAATTCATTCTTTTTTTAAGTGTCTTCATTCAGGAATGAAATGCCACTACTGTATGTTGCATTTCTCTAAGCTCTGAACGTTTTTTTTGTT
This sequence comes from Enteromius thamalakanensis, assembly GCA_032357475.1. Taxonomy (NCBI): domain Eukaryota; kingdom Metazoa; phylum Chordata; class Actinopteri; order Cypriniformes; family Cyprinidae; genus Enteromius; species Enteromius thamalakanensis. The sequence goes on along the minus strand of JAUCMT010000043.1, from coordinate 1,524,995 downwards.
CTTGTTTGTTTCCGGAGCACAAACAGACTAAGTATCTGGTAATGTTGCATATTAAATGCCTATTAAATGTTTACTTCCAGAATGCAAAATTCCTTATGATTTACTCACTTGCATGTAATTCAGGATGTTTATGTTGCTCTTTCTTCACTTGAAAAGAAATCAAGGCTTTTGAAGAAAACATTCCGGGATATTTACTTAATATGGTGGAATTCAGTTATATAGTTACTCTGCAGCTCCCAGCCAAGGAATAAACGTCTTATCTAGTGAAAGATCGGTCATTTTCTAAAATAAAAATAAAAATTGAAATACTTTGAAAGTACAAATGCTTGTCTTGAACCTCCTTAGCCCTTTGAAGCTTCATTGAAACTGCAATTCGGACCTTCAAACTCAATGAAGAAATAAGCCCACTATATGAAGAAAAATCCTGGAATGTTTTTGTCAAAAACCTTAATTTCTTTTCAAATTAAGAAATACAGTTTGATGTGTTCCTGGGTCATATTTTGTTGACATTGGAACAATATTTTAATCCAAAAATTTTGTATTGACTATATATCTACACCTAAACCATACCTTAGCCATGAGTAATACCTAAAATAAGAGGAACTAATAGATGAATGACACTGATATACAAGCACCAATCACTGATTGTAAGCCAAACTTCACAAAAACGACAGTATAAATTGGTTCTTCAAATCTGATCACAATATTTTTCCACTGTTAACCTGGAACATGTCGCACTCAGCAAAATCTGGTTCTGCATGAAGGCAACTTATCATGATATTTTTACTCTGGAAGTGAACTAATCCTTTAACTTCCTGTCTACTGAATGGTAAAAAAGAAATATCACATTCATTATCATGATTTTGGTATTTAATGTAATCAGTAAAATGACATTCATAGTTACACATTTTAGTATACAAGTGTTTTTCAGATCAATGTATAAATTAGAGCATTTGTTTATTTTGAACTGTGGAAGTCTAAAGGAAGCTGATAAGTAGGTCTTACTAGTAAGTGAAATGATGCTTTGTAGGAAGTGTTATCTGTTTATGTGTAAGTAAAGCTCTCAGGGGATACATAGGTGATAGTCTGTTGTGTGTTTCAGAGGGTAATTTTCCTCGCTTTAACTTGTCATTAATAGTTACACTAGTTGCCTTGTTCGAGAGAAATGTGTTATGTAACATAACCTGCTGTTGATTCGAATTAGACCCATGGTGACTCCAAATGTCAGGCATCTCCTGCCTTCACTACCCACGCTCCCTTGCTTTGCATCCTTCACTTAACACACCCCTTTGCAGACCCATGGCGATGTGTTACTCTGAATGACATGAGCCATCATGTCAGGCCCTCAAACTGAAGTACTAATTAGCTTTAGCTTGAGAGTAATTCCTCCTTTCTTCAAGGCATCAGTTTTTACTCAGTGTTTCTGTTTAAAGGGTAAATGTGTGCCATTATTTTCTTATGACATAAGGTGTTAACCATAAAAGGAAAGGTTTAAAGGATGTGATTAAGTTAAATTAAAAGGAAAAATTGTCATGTAAATATGGTCCCTAATCAGTGCTACGTCTGTTGAACAGTCATCTGTGATACGAAACACCTCATCTTCATGTCTTTTATGTGTGCATTGATTTGTTACCAACATCTGGCACATAGAAAAAGGGATTCATTTTCCCAAACATTTCCAGACCTGTACAACTTTACCGATGACTCAAACTTCATAGAGTAAAATTAGAAATCACTTTGCCATCCTTAAGTGGTGAGTAAACTGCAGAAAAACCACTAAGCTTGGGCTAAGCGCTCGCAGTTCCTTCGCTTCGGCGTGTCTTGCTGTGGCCGGGCCTCGTCGAATCAGACGGTAATTGGCCCCGCTTCGAACACGGGCAGACGCTTACCACAGCAGATGGAATTCGCTTGATTAAATATCCTCAGCTCCATCAGGGCTGAATGTGCCGTGAACCGTTTCTCCATAATACACACACCAGCTCGCTGGAGAGAACGACCCTGCAAAGCCCGACAGCTCTGAGGAGATCATCACTGTGCTTGAGATTTTTGAAGAAGATATACTTCTGTCATGCAGACTTTTGTCCAGGTCTGAATGCACACCATGCACTTGCAGTTTGTTATGCAAATGCCAATTGAGCCAAAGCAGGGTTTTAATCACTGCATACACTACATATTTAAAAAAAGTTAATTGAACCAAGGATGAACGCTGAATTAAGCACTAAGCCTGTTTGTGGCCAAATGTCCCTGTCCATGGTCCTGTTGAGGTTGTTTTAAATGTGTGGGTTATGTGTATTATGTAACTAATGAAATATATTCCCCCACAGTCTCATTTTCAGCAAATCACACATTACATATTTTTTTATAGAATTTTGTGGTGCAATTATGGTGGAGTTGCTATTTTTTTTATTTGTTTGGAATTAAATTGCCATCTACATTATCTCATTAAGGCTAATTTCATAGTTAGCATTTATGCATCCTAAATGTACATATTTAAACAAAGATTTAACAAAGATTAACTTGACCTGAAATGATACAATACATAAAATTTTTTTAACTAATTAAATAAATAAATAAATAAATATATATATATATATATATATATATACACACACACACACACAAATATACAAGGCGTGTCCAAATATTTTGTATTAAGCAGACTCAGTGAGATTTTTGCCGTTCACACTGAACCAGTCTACAATTGGGTTTGGGACGCATGCAACTGCAATGTGAACGTAACTTTTCTCCCCACAATGTTTCCATCGGGTCTTCCATTCCAATGACATTCATCTGCATGTCGGCTTCACAGCTGCGCAACTCAATACAGTTTACAACACATCGCGAGGAGGACACATAGACCTCATCCATGAACTTCTCTTATTAATACTGACAAACAGCAACACTTGATAAAGAATCATCTCTAACCCTCACATCTAAGTGCTTGTCAGGCAAGTTTATTTCTGTCCTTTGAGAACTCCAGGTAACACACGACCCAATCAAGTGCTTATAAGGGCAATAAGATTTTTAAAAAAAAGGCATAAATTATGTTAATCTAAAAGGAAAGGAAGATTAAACAATATTTGGGCGATTAGGAAGTAGTGGCTGTTTGAAAATAATCCTTTTATCCTTTATTCTTGCGATAATGTGGATTATAGCATAATACCACTGCTGGAAGAGAAGCTTCCACAAAAGAGGGGAAAAAACCTTTGAGACAGATGATTTAAGCCATTGCTTGGAATTAAATTTAGCTGGTTCTGGTATTTACAGCATGCCCCACTTGACAAGATGGAGAAAATAAAAAAAATAAAAAAACTATGAATACACGGCATTAAATATTAATGCCTTTACTTGTCACTTAGGAAAAAGACGTGTCCTGTGTTTAAAGGGACAGAGGTACTGCTGCCATGAGGGGCTCATGTCTGAAGTGCCTGTAAAATTGTACAAAACGTTGACCTGAATGGCAGTTTCTGTCCCAGAGAATGCTTTCTTCGCCTAATTCCTTGGGAACGTAACAGGCTTAGCGTCAGTCTGTTGAGAGAGCGTGGCGAAAGGTATTACCGGTAAGATTCGGCACTCTGGGATTCCAGGCAAAAACGACACAGTGAAGTGGAGATCAAATTCAGCTCGCTGGTATCGTGTGTCAAAGACGTGAGATCCCTGACTCACAGAGGCTTACGGTTGTGTGTGTGTTTGTATGTGTGTTAGCATCAACGTTTTTATCCGTTCACACTCCCTGTACGCTTTTCCCTGAAGGTGAGAGGCGTTGCATGCATTAGTACACTGCAGTTTGTTGTAGTGTGTCAATAACTCTCTCGGTGCTAATATGCGAGGTTCTCGTGTATTTAATCGAGGCTGGTTCTTCTGAGCATTCATATGAAGATATCTCTAGTAAACTCACTTCCAGCACTATAAGTTAATGTAAGAGTTAATACTCCAATCCAAAAATAAAATAAAATAAAGAATTGTCTATATCACGCGTTGTGATTTTTTTTTGGAGGTGTTACCATTTCGTTCAAAACCTGTAAAAGTTTTGTTCGTCCTCGGATTGGATAAATAACCGGGAGGCTTGTGACCATCCCATTGACTGTCAAGTAATGACCGCAGAGTATCTACTTGTATTTTACAGAGTATCTACTTGGATGTAAATTGCGCATTCTCTCAAATTGGCGCTAGGGTGACTCTGGTGCCGAAATGCTAAATTATTTTTGTTTTCTTTCTATTCACTACTTTTTCACAAGACCAGAAGACAGACTTTGGATTTGGAAGCAAAGTTCTCTTTATTCTGAGGACTCATGCGCTGTAGTCTTCAAAGTAATCTGTAATTGTCTGATCATTTTAATCGTCAAACTTGTCTAACTAAGGCAGTGTTCCATTGTAATTTATATAGGTTTCAAGGGGGAGGAGTTACGAGGAGTTATTATAGTTAGGCGGAGACAGTTGAAACAAAGAATGCAAATTGAGGTTTATTTTATACAGGTTTAGCGAACTTCCCCCAGTACACCAGTCCTGATCCAATCAGCATAGCCAATCCAATACTAGAGCAAAAGGCAGGTGGCAAGGTGGCAAGTCTCAATAATCAACCTCAACTGACTTACAATAGGGCAAAGGTATTAAATCCTAAATACAATGTACTTCACCTTAGTTTCTTATATGATTATTTTGGGATGTAAGATCAGCAGATCTAAGACAGATTCTTTGATTTGTAATCCTACAGCTTCATAACAGTCGAATGGAAGTACTTATGGCAGATGGACTATTTTGATGATGTCTTTCATACTTTTACGGACCTTGACAGCGTTCATTACTCGGCAGTCAATGCGACAAACCTACCGGTTTTCATCCAAAATATTTTTACATTTGTTCTGAAGACAAATTAAGCTTTCACCGGTTTGGAACGACATGCGCGTAAGTGATTAATGACAACATTTTCATTTTGGGGTTGAGTAACCCCTTAAGTAAATTCTTAAATTGGTCAGCTAAAGAATATGGAGTCAATGTGCTGTCTGAAGGAGCAGCTGGTACTTTCAACAAACAGGGAACAAATGATGTTAAAACAATTAATTAAGTTTAATATCACCAACATTCTCTTAAATGGACATTTACTCCCCTGTATGTAACAAATCGCAAACTCCATTCATGTAACTGTTTAAAGCTGTTATTCAAGGTTTATTATGTTGGTAAAAAAAAAAAATCATTGAAAAAGGTGCAAAATCAAAAAGCCCATTCCCATTTTACTATCTTTGTTGAAAGTTCCAGCTTGCCTGTTTTTAAATATGAGCACGGCTACTTTTGTTTGTCGAATCACTTTACACCTGGTGCTCCAGAATGGACACACAGTTCACACATACACACAGCTGCTTATAGCGGCAAAATCAGTGTCCAGCAAGAGGTAAAGACAGAATATCCCTGTTTAAGTGTCCGTTTATCATACACTGTCTGAAGTGCCTTGAAACGTAATCTTCAGCACACTCTTTTTTTATTGAAATGCGTACTATTCACCGATTCAAATTTCACCCGTTCAATACAGAATAATTTGCTGAATATATTGTCCAAATATAAACTATTGCCTTGATAGTTTTTAATTGAGTGATAAAAATACAACTCCCTGAAGCTCTTTTGAGTGTGAAGCACAGAAAAACAGATATTAATCCTTTTGTAAAAAGCTCTTAAATTGACTGAAAAAAAGGTGGCTGTAAAAAAAAGCCGTTATTTGCTGCATGTTTTTCACATTGCAATACAAGTTGAATTAGCACCGGGTTTGTGGTAAAAGTAGCTCTCATAGAGAACTAAAGAGTTCCCAAGAAAGATCGAAGCCATGAGTCCTTTTGCTGTGCTGTATTAAAACTACATCAGGACTGGGCGGTAACTTGAATATATACAATATATTCATTATGTAATTAGTGACAAAAAACATGATGAATATTGACTGATTTTAGCAGTTTTTTTAGCCATGACAGTAGATCACTTTTGCTTGCCTTCTTCCTAATCATGAGCAAAGAAAGCGAATCAGATACAAAAAAAAATAAATATTTAACTTTTCATGAATGCAATTTTTTTTTTTTTTACAAATATTTTTAGCCCAGCCCTAGTCTACATGCTGATGTGTTTTAGTGCTGGAATGTTCTGGTTTATGGTCAATGAAAGGTGGATATCTGGTGGGGGGTTTTCCATCAGTGAAACCCCTTGAAGCCCACCTGGACTCTTGTTGATAAAAGCCCCAATGTGCTTGTGAAAAGGTGAAAACGTAATAAGCATTTAACATCTTAAAGGCTGTTTATAATCAATGAATTAGTTTCAATATCAAGTATCAAGAAAAAAAAAAAAAAAGAAAAAAAAGGACCAGTGCAATCGCCAAAACCCACTCCAAAGACCCTGTCCCAAATGGCACCACCAGCCTATGTGGTTTCCCTCTACAAAGTCTGTACTTTGTAGCACAGGTAATCGTAGAATCGTAGCAGGTGTCTCCAACCCCAATGAAATGCACCAGAACAAACTAATCAAAGTGTTCAGGTTTACTTAATTACAGGGCTGGAGCTGAAGTCTGCATGATGGTATCTCAGGAGCAGAATTTGAGATCCCTCTCTTAAGGTCTTAAGGATTACACAGACTATCCCAACTGAAGACCAAAAGACCCATGTGCCATTTGGGACAAGGTCAAACAATGTGTTCACACTTCAAGCTCAAAGCCCATTGTCCTAGAAGTTTACCCCATCTCCAAGATGTCCTTTCACGTATCCCAATCGAGTTCCCTGCACGCAATCCGAACCAGCCTGAGCTCCAACTCAACGGCGTCAGGTCGCTCCTGTGGATTGGCAGACAGCATCTCCCGAATCAGTTGCTTCATGCCAGCGTTCATGCTCTTTTTCCGAGCTGGGATGTGGAGTTCCATCTTGGGGTTTTCCAGCAGAGCCTCCCCCAATGGAACTATATCTTCCCCCTGTTGTACGTAGCTCCCCAAGAGCTCCTTCTGAGTCTCTACATCCACAAATGTTATCCGTTCCACCATGGCCCATATGATGACCCCCAAAGCAAAAATATCAGCCTTTGCAGTGTAGTGGCCTTCCCAGACCTCAGGGGCCATGTAGAAGTCCGTCCCACAAGCTGTGGACAAAAAACACTTGTTGACGCTTGCCGGTTCTTCAGGGTTCAAGCCGGAACAGGAGCAGACTTTGCTGAGGCCGAAGTCGGCCACCTTTAGGGTGGGTTCGGGAGACCCAGCAGGGGTTCTGCCTTGTGAGATGAGAATGTTGTCAGGTTTGAGGTCTCTGTGGATGATCTGGTTGCGATGGAGGAAGGCGAGAGCGCTGCCCAGCTGCAGCATGAAGCTGGTGTTGGTCTTGCGGCTGGGTTTGCGGGATAGGAGATAGGCGTTCATGTCTCCGCCATCACAGAAGTCCATGACGAACCACAGGTAGTAGGCGCAGTGGGGGTCAAATGTGATCTCACCTTTCAGGGAGGTCTCCACCAACTGAGTGTATATAAATAAATACAAAAAAAAAAGTTACAACCAATCATTTAAAATTTGAATTTTTTACTTCAGTCATGGAGGACCAATGTCCTGCACACTTGTTTGGCATTTCCCAGTTTAAACACTGGGCATAAAGATTCCTATTTTGCATACATTTATAATTGACATTAAAAAATTCTGCAGAAATTGATGACAATTATCAATGGCCAATTCTACAATCATCATCCAGAAATTGAGTGATTAATGGCTGACATACAATCCGATTGCTTTAATTTTACAGAAAGTGCTTAATTCAAGAAATGTGTTAACAAAATTGTGCATTTACATAACCAACTATCCATTATGAAAAGGCCACTATATATGCCAGGCCCCCCTTCTCTAAATGCTGGTAATCTGAAGTATGAAAATAAATTTTGAAAATGGATATCTTTACAGTCCAACATTGAGGAATATAACAGACTGCATGGTAAGTTCAAAACACATTATTCAAGTCAGAGATCGTCATTGTTTTTGGAGCATTTCAGAAGGGCTGGAAAGAGTCCTTACACAAGACTTGGTAACTACTACAAAGTTCTTAGTAAAGTAGTTAAACCTGAATGCATGTAATGTTGTGCGAGACACTAAGTCAACAGGAATCAGTAGTAATTAATTTAAATTTACACATTTGATCAATGCTTTTATCCAAATGCAACTTATTACTGCATTTAAAAAAGGTACACAAGTTCAGTTCCCTGGGAATCAAACCTATGACCTTTTCTAGAATGATCTAATGTTCAAGCTACAGGAATGCATGCCTGTGCAAAACTTGGCACCTTGATGCCAAGGTGTCATGTGGTCCATGAAGGTGTAGCTACACAGCCGCTAAGTTGTTGTAATTGAGGATTTAGCACAAAGTTGCTGAGAGGCTCAGGTTGGTTGTCAGGACACCGTTTAGGATTTTGATTCCTCCTACAATCCAAGTCAACAGAATTGTATCACTTTTTTAAAATTGTCCAACTGGGGCAAACCTTTAGATGGCTTAGAAAAGTAATGCCACATTTCATCAACTAAGTGCATGATTTAAAGGAATCATTCACGACTGTAGCCCAAAAAGGAAAAATCAAACTTCCAGTTATTTCATCCTATTCCAGTATTATTTGTTTGCTGGAGATACCCTAGGGGAAATTTAGTAGGAAAAAAACAGAAGTTGTTCTGGGAATGAAGCCAAACTCTGTTGCTGAAATCTTAAAATGGCTCACAACAACCCACATGCCACTAAAGGACTATAATCACAAATCAACATCAATCAAAATACGATCTGTTAAAGAGAGACAACAGTTCTTTTTCTAAACCCAGTAAGCTGCTATTGAGTTTGATGCTAGTACGTTATGCTAACAGTATGCTAATGCCATAGATCTAGATGCCATGGATATAGGATATTCCTACTTGCTATATATCCAGCAGTTTTGCACTGCTCACACTCAAGTTGATATGAAAAAAAGCCAATGCTACTGTTAACTTGTTTGACTGTCTCCTGGCAAGCTGTGGAATATTAATGACGCTATGATTACTGATAGAGAGGATCAATACGGTCTCTGCTAACAGTTACTAAATAGGTCATTTTGGAACATGACTCAATAGTGCAAATTATAAAAAAAAAAAAAAAAAGTAAATTTACTGTCAGTGCACATTTTCCTTGGAGTCACCATTTTGAGCCGATATCATACATTGTTCCCTTATGTAATTAAAGTTTTAGATTTTATGGGAAGATGTATCTTCACTGAATGGAACATGTACCTGTAGTTCTCACAAAACAAAACAAACAAAGCACACACAGACGATGGAAAAAACGGCCAAACTGTATTAGATTTTAGATTTTATACTTTGAACTACCATAAAGTGCAAGTGTATTTATAATTAATTTCTCACCACTATGCTGGCAGGGGTATTAAGAGTAGCTTTATACATGCTATAAAAATACCAAGGGTTGACTTCACAATGTGTTCGACAAGTATCATATTGACAGAATGATAGGGTAGTCCATACTGACTGCACCTATCAGGTTACGCAATTACACATCCAGCTTTGGGTTTGTTTTCCTCACCATTGCATGCTATTGCAAAACAGCTCACCAACCTATAAACGCTGAACCATCTGTCTGCACAGGGAACCAATCAGAGCACATTTCTTAGAGATCTCCATAGAGAAGACGTGTGTTACTGCTGCATGTCATGTGTTGGTACATTTAACCACATCCTTCCCCTGAAACCCTCCACATGGAAATCACATTTCTACACTAGTGCCGATTTCATAGAAAGCTCTCAGAACATAAGAGTGTTCTCTTTACATTAAGCCAAATCATTAACCAAACTGCAGACCCCCTAAAGGTTTGTTCACCAAATACATTAGTCTTTTTTTTCTAAAAGAAACAAATTGGAAACTTAAAGTTGAAATGTAAGAACAGGGTAATTTAATTCTCGTCAATGCAGTAAACAATCACACTCAACGCTTCTTAACCCTGGCTTATTTGTAGATTTACATGATTAACACATTGATTGGACAACCACAGCACACAAAGAGCATGTGATCTGTGGCAAAGCCTGCTTATCTATACATTTTCAGGAGAAGAAAACAAAAGAAAGAAAGAAAACTATGGGTCTTTTTTTATCATTTCCAAACATTAAAGTCTGTGAAACTGGATGGAAATTTAAAGAACCAAGCATTGTTTAGTTTTGACTGGTTGGAACTGTAACATTCAAGCAACAATGCCTACGAAAATAGGGTTAAATTGGCTTTAAAGGTTAAAAATGGCACTAAACTTTACAAGCAGTTTAGGGATTTTGGTACAAATCTGAAGCAAGTTGACACAAGATGCTGAAGGCTTTGCACAGACTAGTGTTGTCAAAAGACCCGGTACTTCGGTACCAAGTCGGTACTACAAAATCTGAAATGTTACGGTACCAGGTTT
>JAUCMT010000043.1:1489271-1511347 GCA_032357475.1 Enteromius thamalakanensis | reverse complement strand
TTGATTAGCTGCTTCAGGTGTGTTTGATTAGGGTTGGAGCTAAACTCTGTAGGACACCGGCCCTCCAGGACCGAACTTGGTGACCCCTGCTCTATAGCTTCTATGGAACAAATATCCTGCCTAAAGTATTTTAAATAAAAAGCTTAGATATAAAAGCTTTCAAGATAAATAAAAATCGAGAAAAAAAAAGCATTGCAATTAAAAGCGCTTGCATCTTAATGCATTGTATTTTCATGGCTTGCAATTTTATGCACTGCATTTTAACATGATTGTATATTTAAATGTATATTTTTGCAAGCTCCAAGGCTATGTGTGCGTGGTAGTTCACTTCTCACTGCTGTGTGTGTGAACTTGGATGGGTTAAGAGCATAGCATAAATTCCTATCATGGGAAACTATACCTGACCACATGCCACGTCCTTCCCTTCCTTTCCTTTCCAACGCATATGTAAACAAACTATTTTGGATTGTGACCGATCACGATTAATCCTTTTGCAGTCCTATTTGCGACCAAGCTGCTCTGCTGTAAAGCTATTGTTAACCTAAATTGATGGGCTTGGTGTTGGCTGTGCTTGCAGGTTTAACACATACTTCCAGATAGAGCGAGGAGCTGGAGCCGTGGCTCATGCGCTGGGCGAGGCCATCTCTCTGGAGAATGCATTCCTCCAGGTGGATGACGTTTGGATGCTGGCTCTGGATGCTGCTGAGGGCCCAGAACTCCCTCAAGGCCAGCTCTACGTTCTCCGGGGAGTGACAGCGGATCTTCTTCACAGCCACGCGAGCACCAGTCTGCCGTACAGCTGCCTCGTAAACCACTCCGTAACTGCCCCGGCCCACCTCCTGGATCAGCTCGTACTTGGCTTGACTGCTCACCATCCTCTTCTTCCTCACCTGTATGATCAAAACAAACAATAACCCTTTTTTTATATATACACACATTTCAACAAAGAGTTATTTTAGTATTATATAATTTTAGATTTTGTTAATATTTTGGAATTCAAGTTGTCTATTTTCATTTAAATTTTTGATGAGGTTTTAGTCATTTTGTTGGGTGTTTTTATTAGTTTAAATTAATTGTTTTAGTACATTGACATTAGACAGATAAAATAAAGTTTTTATATACTTTGTCTTCAGATAATGTTTCTTTTATTTCAAGTTCTAAAAAAGGTGTATAACAGATTAATTTAAGGACACTATAATCTTATATTATCCATGTTTCATACTGTACATTATAATGATGTCATTCCAAAATTCACATGTACAAAAAACTTTATAGATTTGCACTATTCACTTAGCGCTTGGTTTATTAAATAACTTCTCTAAAATGTTTTCTATCTAGGTTCTCTTATTCATTTTACAAATAGCAAAAGCAAAAAAAGACCTCCAAAACTAGTTTGCTCCATTCTGTTTATTATTATCATTATTTATAATATACATTATTCATAATACAAAATAGTACACAATTTTTGGCAACAAAAGGTCATTATATGAAAATAATTACTGGCATTTTTACAGTCATAATATCAGTTCACTTTTATTTCCAAAGCAGGGATGTCAATAGGAGCAGATAATTGTTAAGCTCATTAAGGATCCATCTGGCATGATGCTGATATCTATATCATTTGCAATGCTGATTTCAACTGTACTGTAGACAAAATAAACTTGCTATGACCCATTAGAGCAGCAAACTGTTGTATAAGGTTTCTCTTAGCATCCATTGTTATACAATTAGTCTCAGACAGACTGTCCGATACATACACTACTCTAAATTATCAAGAGCCGCCAATTCCACTTGCACTGGCTGACCACTGCACAACAGAATTCACCAACATCTGTGACGTTCAAAGCCATTATTCTTCTAAAGCTATTCAGTTTTGTTTGAGGTAATTAGCAAAGCATCACAGAATAAGCCAATGAGTCACCTTTAATCATAACCAAGTAAATTTCCATTAACATTATTTGAACAAGCTGAAATCTGAGGTAGGCCTTTACCAACCAAATATTGTGGCAGTATACATTTTCAGACTTTAAGTATATAAAAAAAACTGTGCTTTTCTTCTGGCTCAGATATCAGCTGCTTTGTCTAGTGGGTGGTGTTTGGCCAGACGTTAGATACGTACATAATAAAATTGCCTTATCAATAGTCTGGCTCTTAAAGATAATACAAGGGCGGGATTTATCTCACTTATTTGCTGCATAAGTTTGTCTAAAAGAGGTTTCCAGTAGCTTGTTTTGTATAACCGGCAATATTTTAGAGTCCAAAAATATAGATCGTCACGCTATCCATAAAAACATCTTATTTTAGAGTAACAGAAGTTTGAGTTCATATTCAGACCACTTAAAAGTCAAGTAATGATTGGAAGTTTCATTTTGCTATTGTAATTACCTTTGGTTCTGTGTGCCAGACGTTAATAATGAACCCATTAAAAACATTTGGCTTAACCTCAGGATTTGACCAGCCCGGATTTTTCTCTCTTTAAATATTTTATGTTTGGACATAGGGCAGCCTCTTATATTATTTTTAAATGTGACAAATATTTAACTACCCGTTACTATTTGTACCTATAATATGTAAGTTGAAACAGAAACAAGACAGCAGGGCGGAGCATACAGAAAGGCCACGCCCCTTTAAATAGCCATTAGCCTTAGTTAACCAAGATCTGCTCTTTAGATTTTATTACAAGTTAGTGGAAAGAACCTCATTGCCTAGAAGGCATTTGACTGGAAAAGAACAAAACGTACAGACATCCAAGTGCCACAAAACTCCACTTTTGCATTTAGATTTTTTTTATCATTCAGTTAAATTAAAGTGCCACTAAATTAGTCATAACTCAGGTACGTTATGCACAGCATACAGCATGATACTGCTTCTTAAAGAGGTATCTTTAGAAATAATATCTCGCTTTTGTACTGGAGAGATCAGAAACATTTTAAAACGCAGTTAGTGCAAATGGTAAACAAACGCGACAGCGCAGCCAACACGTGTGCATATGTGTGTGCGTGCGGAAGCAGCTTGACACGAGGAAACAGCGATCAAAGGGCAAAGCTAGCATTACATACTTACTGTTTAACTCTCTGACTAAGGACAGTAAAGTAGAAATCGCAGGAACACAATCGCGTTTTGTGTTTGTAATGCAGTCATGTGCCTGTGCTCTGTAAAAGGCCTGTCGGTTTTGTCTGTTTCTGACACAGCGCCGCTGTTCTCTACTCTCCAGCTGTAACGTTACACAAGCATGATTTTACACACTGCAGCAGCCCATCACACGAGAGCAGGTATGCTCGATGCTCATATGTTGCTGTGACAGTAACAGTTAAAGGTGTGTTTCATGACAAAATGCTTCCAGCGGCAGCATGCACCTGCGCAGCAGCACGACACACACATGCTGGGACAAAGAGTCCTTCATGCACGCGCACACACGCAAACACTTAAACACACGAACACAAGCAACGTATACCTGTGTACGACGTTATTCCCAATGTAGCTGATTTTCCTCTGATCTGCTTTTCCCGGCAGCCATTATAAGCGCGGGGCCGCCGCACACGCTCCTCGCCTCTCTCCGCTTTCTCTTTTTCTCTCAGGCAGCTGTGAGCGCGTGCGTGCCCGTGCGCGCACTCGCACTCAGCGTCGCGTCCGCGTCGAAGATTTGTCTTGCGCGCACCCTTTGACTGTCTTGTAAAATTGGGCAGGGTATCGTAAGTGGGAAACACCGCCCTCTCTCTCTCATGACACACACACATCAGTATAACTCTGCCAAGCAAAATCTACCATGGTAACTGCAGCTTCAGCAAGAGACTGTCACATTTTAAGTAGACTACATCATTTATAGGAATTCGTATGAGCCATAGGTGTTTTGCGAGAAAAAAAAACAGTAGACAATGTTTCTTATACTATAGATCCCATTCTGTATGTTTTACAGAAATGCCAATATTGCATAAACTTAAATCTAGGCAAATAATTTTCATATTAGCTTATTCTATAATAGACTAAAACTAGCAAATAAAAAACACAGGGAAGGCGAAAACTTTAGATATTATACAACAACACATACACACACACAATCGTAAAAGTAATTTTACCCTGATTCACCCCTTGGCTTTTTTCCATCTGGAACATCAGCTAGAGTTTTGAAACATTGTTGGAAAAGGTTCAGATACACAAAAATGCTGAAAAGCAGAAGGACTTTTTCTAAAGAACAGCATGCAGGCATTTTAATTGTTCAGGACAAACAAGAGACGCATGTACAACTAAACAAAAAACTGCGGATCGTTCAGGTAACAACAAGAACCAAGTGTTTTAAAACTTTTAAATGGTGTATATATATATGGGTGTGTGTGTCATTGTGGGTTATTTTGCTGTTGTACGACCTTAGAAATAATAGAAACTATTTGGCGAAGTGATATGAAACTGTAATGCGGTCAAAGAGCTGCCTGGAACTATGTTTGCTGTGCGGTTCCCTAAAAATAATTGCACGCCTTAGAACATTGCTTTATTGTTCATCACAAAATCACTTTCACAGACTTTTACATTAAATGTTCCCTCCTGGAGGAATGACCTGCCCAACTCAATCCTGCCATCTCCAAGAATCAGCTGAAACACATCTCTTTCATTAACTCTGGCACTCTTTATTCTAATTCTATTTTTTTCTGCATGTTTTCTTTTTTATTTATGACATAAAGTTCAATAAATGGCCACCATACTGAAGGATCAAAACCAAAGTGCTCAAAACTGGCCACTGTAATGGGTCCTTCAGAATAAAGATTTTGAAGGGTACAACTGATGGACACTTCAGCCCCCATGATTCTTTGCACAGATTAATTGAATGATGATGGTGCCTCCATTCAGGAATGGGTTGATGATGCAGAAGGATAACTTCAAGAAACAGTTGTTTGGTCCCCTATACCCTTCAAAGCTCTCTCTCTCTCTCCTTTAAAGACAGGGATAAGCCCTTATTTGGTGGAATGGAATTGCCGAAGTTGCAGTATTTCTCATAGCAAGTGTTATGACAGATGCCCAAATTTTTTTTGTCACAGAATGTAGTTTTAAGAGGATTTTTTTAGATGAGAATGCACTTGTTTGGTCTTTAGATATGCAAATTTGAAAAGGTGCTTGAACACTTTTGAAGATGTGAGCTCCAGGATGTCAGAGGCCATTCAGCTCTCATAAATTCGCAGAGCGCACCTCACCTAAATTTTTATTTTAATCAATGTCCCCACAGACCACAACGTATAAAAGAAACACAATGCCAACATAATCATAAAAAGATATTTATTCACTAGAAAGCAGTTGTCAATGTTAACACTAAAACACGTTTTTGGGCACATCATTCTTTGCATGCTTTGTCACGATGAACTGAACATGAAAGCGTTCTCGCTGAAACCACTCAACGTGGATCACAGCAGAGGAAACTCCATGAACCGAGCTCCATGCTATTTGTTTGCCATATTCAATGTGGCTACATTCTTCGGTCACGGGAACACTAAAAGTATTTGCCTTTATCAAACACAAGTGGAACAAACAGTCCTGACCACACCTGAACGACAACACACGATGTCTGAAGGACACACTAACTGAACATGAGCAGGGCTCCATATTTGTGCAGCATG
The DNA here is from genome assembly GCA_032357475.1 of Enteromius thamalakanensis. NCBI lineage: Eukaryota > Metazoa > Chordata > Actinopteri > Cypriniformes > Cyprinidae > Enteromius > Enteromius thamalakanensis. Next base: position 1,505,744 of record JAUCMT010000043.1, on the reverse strand, counting down.
TGGAGCCCTGAGCATCAAGAAACAACAAAAAAAGAGAATAATTCTAGTAATAAAACAATAAGAGTTACCAACATTGATTATCATCTTCGTTAATTAAAACCAAACAGGAATTGAACATATTCCTGAGTTAATCCCAGAGTACATTACAGTAAAAAAAAATACAATAAAATAATAAAAAGCATACTGGAGCAATTTAACAGTTGCACTTCTGTGAGTTGGTCTACATTTAAACCACAAATTCACACACATTTGACCAAGTTTAAACAGTGCAGATACATTGCAAACAATCACACATCCCAAATTAAATACATTAAACCTAGAAAAATAAAACTAAAGCACACACCCACATATCTCCCACTCTCTCTCTCTCTCTCACACACACAAACATACACACAGTTAAATGGACAGCATTCTGGTAACAATGTCCATTTAATACATTTCAACACACCCTGAGGTAGATTTGTATAGATTCAAAACAAGTTATGTATCTTGTTCTCACTTTAAATAAAGATTAAAAAAGAAACAATAAAATAAAATATTGAAATGATAATGTAATATACAAATATCTTATCAAGGAGAAAGAAACCTTCACATCCTTTAAACTGAAAACTTTTTTTTCCAGCAGGTTGTTTGAGGCGAGACCCATCCACCCAACACTAAAACCAACTATTCTAACACCTACTTCCATGCAATAACATACTAAAACCATTTAAGGTCATTGTGAGGTATTAATTTGCCTCTAAACAGCAAATACTCTTGTGGCGCCGTGATGTGCCGATAGTTTAGAGGTTTCTAACCAACCACTGTAGCATTTCTGTGCTCAAACACACGCAGTGCTTGAAACTAAACCGGTTGTGCTTTCCTGCAAAAAAAAAATGGTAGATACATTTTTTTGTTTTTATCCACTGAGTTTCTGACAGTTTGAGGATTATGTCAAATATGCAAAAAAAAAAAGCTAAATACACGATTAATTATTCTTTCATTTGGCAAAGACCAGACACTTTCCTCAAACACAGCGAAGCTTGACAGCTCAGTTGCTCTCCACCAAAACAAGAACAAACCTGAACTTCATGCAGTCATGGGGATAAATTATGCAAAAATATTAATTAATAATTTTAGGCCATAACGGACCATAAATAATAATAATAATAATAATAAAGAAACAGTGCATCAAAATCCTTCTCAGCATAGGATAAACATTGTGAATTCTAATCACCGGCTGTCAATCAGTTCTCTACAGATACCAACATTTAACTATGAACTAATCGTCAAAAGGATCTAGCTCTTGTTGTGACTGAGAGCAAACTGAGTCCATCGCAACATCACCGAGTTTGAGGTCAGTTTGTGTGGTTACAAATAAATAACAGTGGTTTAAAAAAAAAGTTTACAGTTGTTATTTACAATAAAGTGAGATCGATTTAGTCAGGATCTCCTCTTGGAATAAGCTTCGACAAACCTGAGAGTCTCTCATATGATGTTACATAAGCAAAGAGATAAAAGATTATCATAAAATCATGTCCTATTGTCTTGGCTCTAGTTTTCGAGTACTAGATGGGAATATGATGGATGTCTTCTGGACTTTGCCTAGAATTTCCCAGATCTTTAAATGAGAGCGAGCCTTACAAATACACAGCATTAAATAATCTAATAAAGCCACTGTGTCTTTCTAACAGTAACTAACTAATGACAGTGCAGTCACAATATTTCCACTGATAACATAAAGAGGCTGAGGTAAGATATGCATTAACACAGCATTTAACATTCACTTGGCCTGTGTAAATCACAATCAGAATAAGTCTCAGACAAAGTAAAAAAAAAAATTTAAAAAAGGAAGTCAGTATGATTTCTCCCACGTACGGGTGAATAACAGCTCTGAGTTCATCACAAAGCAAGAGAGAGATGCATTTCACCAGTATCACCAACATCCAGGCTTATTGCAATATGTAAACATGACGCATATTGATTGTTTCAGTACAAATCTAAGACACTTTGCTAGCTAAGGCAGAAAATAAAAGTCTGTCTCACGCACTTGCTTCACACAGGGCAGATCTCACAAAACCGGTCAAGCACAATTATGTACTATGATATTTTTCCCTAAGATCAAAAGAGGAAAAAAAATATATATATATATATATATTTAAAAATAAATTAATAAAAACACTTATAGTCCTAAAAAAAAAAAAAAGTTTAATTTAAGCAATTATTCAGTCATTATTGAATTATTGACTTTGACATGTTTTTGTGAGGTCTGTCCTTTATTTCATGATTATCCATCTGTTTATTTGTGGTTTATTCCAAATCATTTTTGTGAATTTGCACAGCGCAAAGCTGAGGTACAGACATTTTAATAAGATGACTATCAAAAATAAAGATGGATATGATGCTGTTCATATTTTTTTCTAAGTATAACACTCTATATTAGATTCATCTGGTTTTAAATTCCTGACTAATGTACAAAAGTGAGCGGCGACATTCATTTCTGCTGTTTGAAAAAGAAAAACCTGAGTTAGTTCCAAAAGCAGCTTTCCATTGAAACCTTTTGATTGGTTCTTGGGTTTCCCTGACAAGGACTAATCAGAGCTGTCAGGAGGGAAAGGGGTGTGGCTCATGTCCTCTTCTTCTCCTGTGGTGGATGCTGTTGATTTTCCTTGAGATCCCGGTGACAACTGTTGTGCTTTGATTGGACAGTTGGCCACCATGTGGGTGATGCTTTGGCAAAAATGGCACTTTTTGGGCTGAGGTGGCAGTTGGCATTCTTTGGCGTGATGATTCGGCCCTCCACAGTTGAAGCATCTGTAAATGTTGAAGGAAAACGTGTGATTTGCAGGAAAGGCCACTAGAGGGCGCACAAGCCTTTAAACAGTAATGGTCACTGAGATAAGATTTATTTACTGCTTTATTTACATAATGATTCAAAGAAGAATGACAGTTCTATGTACATCTACAGCACTATATGAATCAAACACAAATTTCCAAAACATTTTTTTTGTTTTTGTTATGGCGCTTAGAATTAAAAAATAAATAAAAATTGAATGAGGTGAGTTGAACAGTGATGAATGGAGATAAACATGACTGAGCTCCAAAAAGGGAATGATAAATAATAAAAATAATAAATAAGTTATTCACAAATTATGTAAGTTGCAAGAAACAAAGAAATGAATTCCAGTTTAGTATATTCACAGCTTGCTTACAAATTACTTACAAAACTGCTACAACTACTACTATAGCAATAACACAATTATTGGTAATTTGACACTGAAGTGCTGTATTTAAATCTACTTTATTCAAATATATACATAGAGGAACTATTTGAGTTTAGTATAACATTCACAGCCTATTTCATAATTTACTTAAAGTAGTTCATATTATTTATGCCATTTTCCAATGGACCCAATATAGAAATAATAATAATTATAATTATTTATTACTAGTAGCGTGTAGCAGTAGTAGTAGTGATACTATCACTTTAATAATGTAATAATAAAAACCTTTATAATATTGTATGAAACTCAATGTGTGTGTGTACTATGTACTAAGAGAGGTTTAGTACAATATTTAAGTGGCACTTTTGAATATAATAAGTTACCATTTTGGGTTAGTGATTCATTTGAATAAAAGCTTCCTGTGCATTTCAGGCCAGCAGCTCTCTGTATTGTGGGGGGAGTTATTGATCAGCCAAGGAAGGAGGTGTGGCATCTCTGTGGCTCTTTGTTTCAATATGAGGCCTGACCTTTGCACTTTGATCCCTGCTCTCTCCTGCCCACCCCCACCCCGCTCACATACATCACACACCTCAGGGTTGCCATGGCAGCGTTCACCTCTGACCTTTCTCAGGCACCTACATCTGCTATTAATTTAATGGACAGAATCTGATCCTCTTCAGGAGCCACAGATCCAGAGAGATAGAATATTAATGATAAACAGCAAAAGAAAATACATGTTTGTTGTCTCCCACAAAGTGGTTATTACTGCAAAAATGCAGCAATAAGCCATCACCATCATTCATGCACAGTTTTCGCTGGCTCGGATACGGACCCACACTCACCCAACCAGCATGATTAGATACAGCTGAGGATTGTGGGAGGACGGTGCTTATCGATAACCTGCGGGTGTGTTCTGGGGGGGCGGGTGACTCTGCGAGCCTAAATTCTGAGCTATGAGATTTTAAACAACCTATTGATCCGGCAGGTCAAGTCACCAACACACGGAGTGGGGGAGGAAGCTCTTCGTTTGGTCAGAACCTGAGATACTGTGTCAAACAACATCTCAAACATTTACCTAGAACTGCAACATCTCAGCATAGGTAGTGAATGTGAGGTTAGTTAAGTTAAATATATAAACCAACCTCAAAAAATTCAGGATTTGAAGAAAGCTTCAAGAAAAACAGAACAGATGTTCTTGCAGAAGAATCTCCTGAAAACGGCTCAATCGCATATTTATACGTACCCGCATAAATAACTCTTAAATGTTAAGAAGACCTCTGCTCATCCTTTTGTATAAAGGCGAATTTAAGAGTAATTGCCAAAGAGATTTGGCGTTTGTAGTTCTGAACCAAATCTTTTATCAAAGCGCACTGAATTTCGGGCAATATTAGCTATTAGCATGTGCATGGATCCACGCTTGAAGAAATTTAATAATCTAACATCTGGGGACATTTGGCATGATATTTTCAACATATGCTTTGGGACACACTTATTCTAATGTCACATACTTTTTAGGATGGATAGTATAAACATTGGGGCACAGGCCAAGTTAATCACGTGATAAATTCTGTTTAACTGTAGTCATTCATTAGTAGAGTAAGAGCACTGAATTCTGTAGTTCTGAGCAACACTCACCGATCTCCTTTTGAACGGCGTTTTTGGGTGCCTTTGGGTTTCTTCTCACTGCCTACGCATGGCACCCCGCCTGGCCCAGTCACTCGTAAGGACTCCAGACCCTTAGAGGACCTTTTGAAGGTAAACTCCACAGCTTCTCCTTCCTTTAGACTGCGGAAGCCTTCCAAATAAAGCTTGCTCTGCAGAGATAGAGTAGAAACCTTAGATACTTTGATCATATTTATACTTTTTTGGGTGAACTATTTCTTTAAGCTGACAATTAGTTACTGTTAATTAACCGTCCACTAAAGCGAGCTATCGAACTAAAGTGTTACCAAATATATAACCTGTGGTCCCAAAACTATCTAAAAGAGCACTTGAATTTTTGTGGTCACGTTGTGTATGTGTATTAAAAAAAATAATTAAATGCACTACATTACACTACTTCAGACTCGGCACACTCCAGATCAACTCTTAACGTAATGCATTGTGGGTGCGGTATGCTCTGTCGCATAGTGCAAATCACCACTTGTCTTCTTCACAAAAGTGCATTTCATTAAAGATCTGCAATTCTAAAAGAACCAGTAAAATGGCATCCTCCCCGCCCCCAGTTCTGTTGCTACATCGCCTTCACAACCACCTCTTCACTCAACACTCAGAGCAAAATGGCTCTCTCATCTGGGCTCTCTACCAATTAACTTTAAAGATTTGCATCCATCAATGGCTGCATCTGAAAAGGGTGGCTTAAACTAGCAACCTATGGCAAAACATTACAAGATATAAGCAGCTGCTTTCAAAAATTGTTTTCCAACAAGAAAATAGCATCTTAGCAGACATGATATTACTCAATATATTCAGACATGCCTATATTATTTTTTTTATTTATGACTCACACAAACCAAATTAAGCATTTGCAGGGAGCCCAAAAGCTATTTTTCAGACATCACAAGAGATAAATCAGATTACATTTGCACAGTTTCTCAAAAAACAAATAAATAAATCAAAAAAGTTCAATGAATTACATGAATGGGACGGGCAGATGAGGTTCCCCAAAAAACACCATCTGGTAAGACCTCACCCAGGCCATCAGTGCTGAGGGTTTGTAGTGGGAAAAGGTGGGGGAAGCTCACATTCCTGAGATACTTGCTCTATAGGCACATGGAAATGGGGCTTGAGAAAGGATCTACCTTTAAAAAAAAAAAAACAACCTTCTACTTTTACTCCTAACCAACAACCATCCATCAAAAACAAGGAGACCAAAAATTGGGCTAGTAGATTGTGCATCAATCTGACTCCAGCCATGGTGTTCAGAGAACAAACTGCTTAGGTGGTGTTGATCCCTAAAAACAACCCTTGTCATAGATTGCTTCTCACCAGAACATTCCTTGGGTGAATGTTTTTAAGTCTTTTAAACATTAAACTCTTAATAGTCTGTAATAAATTCCACATTCTCTCTGTGAGCGAAACACTGGAATGCTTTTCTTGTTTAATAGAGTGCTGGACATTATACCATCTTTTAGTTTGTTGTTCAAAATCCTAATGCATTTCTTCTGCATAAAACAAAAGATGATATTTTCAAGAATGGCCCAAACAACACTGAATACCATAGTAAAACTTCTAGAAAAACATCCAATAAAAAGCCTTGTTTGTATTGCAGTCATTTGAATATTAAATGGTTGATGTTCAGCAGTATACGGTTAATTCTCTATTGTGTTTGAAAACAATACATCACCTATGCTAAACTCTACCCTAAACCTAATTTAAGTGTTAACAAAAGCTTATTTGAGATTAAAATGCATTTTCCAAAGCAAACTATTTAGCTTGTTTCTACAAGTCTTTGAACTCATTGTGGGCACACAGCATTCTTAAAACACACGCACAATAAGAAAAAAAAATGCTGTACCGGGTGCACTGCCGAGCAAGTTTACCATGTCAGAAAACTCATATGGAGCCAATTATGGCAAATAAACCTCAAAAATGTATTTGTTTACAAATCACGAGCTATTCTTAGTGTTTAGAGTTTACAACATTCTGTAGTATTGTTCAATGAACTGTTTAAAAATAATAAGTATTATTAAGTAATACTAAACCAATAATCCACCCCATAATCAATTTATGTAAATAAGGAATGTTTTAGGGCCACTAGATTAAATTTGAAGTGTATTGTTCAGGCAGGTCTTTGGATTTGGGCTACCTTTAAACTGTATTTTGTTAAGAGACTAATTATATAAAAGGTCCACAGCCATTCGCACTTCAGCTCTTACACAACGTCAGGTTTAAGTGACACCCATCTCTCAGAGGGGGGTGGGTCGCTGGGAAAGGAATTGGGCAAAGCGCCTCCCAACCCCCGCCAAGGCTTCCTGAAACCATCCGTAGCTCCATCCTTTGACCTTCCCTACAACTCACCCTCCTCTTTTACTACAGAGGTTTTTCATGAATGAGTTCAGCTAACAACCCCCTCCACAAATACTCCCTCCTTTTCACCCTGCCCCCCTTTCTCCAATCTCTTGGTCTTCATTCCCAACATTCTCACTTAGCATGTCTTTCAACTATTTCCCCCATTAATTATGAAATCTCTCTCAATCAGCCTCTCTTTTTTGGTCATCTCCGCACACAAACACTATTCATTCAGTGATTTCCTAGTCTAAGGCAGGATTTCCTCCTCTGGGTTTGACAATGACAGCCATTGTTTTTTTAGGTTTCACAATTATCAATAGATCCACAGAGACTCAGGTAGGTTTAAGTGCTGTTGGCTTCCTGGTTATCAACAGCAAACGACTCAAGAATATCCAGAAACCCTCTTAACAAGCCAAGGTCAAATTCACATCCAGCACTACAGTTGGATTAATGTACATTTAAATATTACACAGATCTTAATGTGACAGTTAAAAAAAACCTTTATCTACACATCAATAGCATTAAGGAATTGTGCTGAAAGCATGCATTGATTTCTACTACTGGTAAACCAATTAATTTGATGTCTGGCCATTTTTAAATAAATAACGAGCAATAACCATGGCCAATTGGCTGCTTTATGAATGATTCACATAAACCTTGATGGGAGGTTTCTAAGAACACGACCAGTTGAAGAAACCACGCTAACCCAAAAAAAACAAACAATTACAGATCACAGTCACATTTGTGATTCCATGCAGCAAAATTATTTCTTTGCTTTCAATTATTGTAACTATCTACATTCTACAATGTGCAATCTGCTAGATTAAATTATGCATGGTCAATGTGAATAAATCAGGTTCTTAAATTATTTTTGACGCTAACCAAAACCACAGTTTTCAGAAGGCTATGCATGTAACTTAAAAGGAAGCATAAAAAAAACCCTGAACACAAATTGAGATATTTAGAAAAGATTTGGCAAATTCTACAAACTTCTATTGTTTTCCTACACTATGTCAATGGGGACAAACAACTGTTTAGTTACAAAAAAAATTCTAAATATGTTAATTTGTGTTCAGCGGAAGAAACAATTCATGGAGGTTTGGAACGAATGATAACCCAACCTTTTAATTCAGTGATACCTAAAATTTTATTAACTTAATCCTGCCAGCTAACCAGCTCAGTTCAGGGTGTTGAGAAAGATGTTCCCATCTCAGTTTTACGTCCTAATGTGCAGTCAATGAGACTTAAAGTCAAAGTGTGCTAAGCCCTAACACCCTCCGTTCATCCTCCCAGACAGTCACTCTGGAGGAAACCAAAGACCTCTTACTTAGAGAGAGACAGAGAGATCACTTGACACCCCTGTGTAGGGCTGGCTGCCCGTAAGATGCTCTAATCTCTGGGTAATTTTACACAATGACCTCAAGCCATGAGGCAGCAGCTCATTTGGCTCAGGGTGATAGGTGATCCACTGTTTGCCGACTTGCTGGTTGTTCTGGGGCAATAGCTTGCTGAATTATTGCTGACTGAGAAGGTTAGTGTTCATGACTGTAGACCATATACTGCCCAATGGGATTTTTAAAATATAGCACTTTGTATCAATCACTGCAGGACAAAGTGACTTTGAATATACTATTCATTGTGGTTTTATTTCCTGGCATTTACTGTTTATTGATAGTATGACATAAGCAGCAACATCAGAATTAAAGTGTAGACAAGGAACAAGGACAAGCGGAGACCGGACTTTTATACATGAATGACAAAAGAATAAATAAATATTTTCTTTGGGACAGCTTGTTCTACAGGAGGGCACTTAACCCCCACAAAAAGCCCAGTTTTTGGCAATCATTTCAAGGACTGTGGAAAGACAGGCCTGCATTAGTGTATTTAAAACCAAATCCAATGATACATCCAAATCAAGTGAAAAAAGCAAAAGGAAATATCACAGTTGTTTTACTTAATATTTTATACATTTTTCCTATATGTATAGCCATTTAAAAACAATGGTTAACATAATTTGGGACTATAATAAATATATATTGTATTATATGTCTCAAATTTATGACTGTATTCACCCTATTTGAGATTGACAGTGGGAAAATAAATTAAAAACCCATAAATTGACATTCAATATAAATGTTTAGAAAATTACTTGTTCATTTTCATAAGTCAAAATCATTATACCTTATGGAAAAATATGGACATTTCTAAAGATCATTTAAAAATAAAAACAACATGGCATTGTAATAAAAGGGGACACATAGCTTTTTAAAAATATTAAAACAAGCCTTTAAAACTCTAACAAACTGTACTAGACATTTAGGAAAGAAACGAAATAATTCTAAATACGGTATCCAAACCAGCACTAAAACAAATCACCATACAGCCCAAACCTTTTAAAGTCTAAAACGGATGAAATGGGGGAAGGAAAAAAAGTGTCTTTGCTAAAGGACTGAAAACTCAACGAATGCAGGTTTTGATTTAGCATACCATGTATTTAGGCGTTAATGTCCGTGCATGAGCAAAGAACACATAATTGTAGCTTTATAAACGGTAAAAAATAATTATAAATGCGGCCTACTGATACTGTAAATATTTAATTTAACATAGTAACATAGGTGTTTATGTCGTTTGAGTCATAAAGCAATGAGACGATAGACACAGAGGAAGGCCTAACACAGGTCCATGCCATTAAAAACGACGACATGTTCGCTCTCACCTGATGGACGAACACATCCACGGGTAAGTCCAGACAGATGCCCTCCCGATGGGTCATGGACAGAAAGCCGAAGCCCATCCGCACATTAAACCATTTACACACCCCACTTCCACGAAACGAACTCGAGTCTTCCTCGGAGCTCGCGGCTTCTTCCTCCTCTGTCTTTGCACAGCCCCCTAGATAAAAGCGCACAAATAAAAAGATCAATCTCAGTTAACTTTACAAAACAAAAAGAAATCACGCTATCGAAAGTGACCGGGGGGGAAATAATCCGTAGGATCTTCCGCTGCTCTTTCGACACGCAGTGAACTCATCACGCTTGGCGTGGAAATGCAGGAGCTACGTGCAACACGAGTTAATAAAACGCGGTATGAATTTCCCTTACAAACACATGCTGTTTTTGTTCACCACTTATTTTACATTGTTCAAATGCAAAAATAATATATAAATACATTTTCCTAGGTAAGAATGTTTGTTTAGGCTAGATAAAAGGACAAATAAACGCACAACCCGGTTTTAAAGGGTCTTCAACAGGTAACTTTTCAGTTTATTTATTTGCACATTTTGTAGACATCAACGAAAAGACAACAATCAATCCCCTTTTCCTTAAGAAATACATTTAAATGTCTTAAATTACAATCGCCAATAAATCTGAGAAATGCAAAGGCTATTCAAAAACAGAATGTCGAAATCAATCCATGAGAAACCATTTTCCCACATTATGTAAATCACCAGTGATTAATATTTAGTCGTATCGTGTTGAAAAAAATACTAATCAAACAATGCATTTTATTTTTAAATCAATATATCGTTTAGTTAGTGCTAGGCTACATTTAAGCATTATATCTATATAAATGCAACATTCCTTCATGAATGAAATTACAAAAACTCTACTCTTAGTAATTAAGCACAAACGTGAACCCGCTCACCTGTGTAATATTGCTCATAAACTGAGCCCATTTCACCCATCAACCTCCAAATAAATCCAAGTTTCGAAAATGCTTCAGACTTTTCTCCACATTTCAAAACTCCATCCAAAACAAATAAATAAAAACTACTTTACCCACGCCAGAAGAAACAACAAACAAAAAGATTTGGAGTAGCCTACATTTTAGAGGTAACGACGTGAAAATTCCAGGGCTTCTGGGAAGAGCCCTTTGTAAAGATCCCCAAATCTGAAAGACAATGCAGGAGATCCGTCCCACCCCCTCTTCTTTATTCCTCTCTCTCTCTCTTTACTGACCCCCCACTGGAAGATCACCCACGACCTCACCTTCAGCCATGTCTCCAGGATGTCTTCAGCCTCTACTTGCTTCACACCGCAAAAAAAGATCATTGATTGGGGCCCCAAACAGCATAAAACAGTTGTCAGTGTTTATTCCGGAGTAAATCATAGGACACGGGTCACTGTAGCATCTCCTCAGCTTTAGGTCAAGTCTATGTGATGCTCAACTTTACTGAGCTTGATAAATTGCCCATTTCTGCGGCGACAGGGTCCAAATTCGCTAATGGGCCAATCGCGGATGGAGAACTTGGGGAGTAGGAAGTGCCCTCCCCTCTTAAACACTCAGCATGCTGACACACACACACACACACAGAGAGACAGCTAAAAAAGAAGAGAAAAAAAAACTGACCACTTTCATTGATTTATTTAATTCAATAGGTTCGTTTTCTATTCTCACATCTCACCTCAAAATGATGTTTTTTTTTAAAAAACACAACCTCATGATTAACTTTTACAAATTGCTATTTAAACATTTTGATAAACATTTGATAGTACTCAGAACGATATTAGTGAAAAGAACGAAAATGTGTGTGTGCTTATTGTTATTCATATTATTATTATTATTATTATTCAAATAAAATAAAAATAACAAAGACGTGCCTCTGTATAATGATATTGACTGTTCAAAGATGACAGCAGTTCTGGTTTGGGCAGTGCCCTATTGTTCTCAAACCTCAAGCAGAGAACAAGTGAACAATGAGACACTGAGCCGTGTAAATGTTATTTAATTGATCTCTGACGCCAGCGCACAATGAATGTGTTGCCTGTTTTAAACCCTATTCACACTCAGCAAATTACAGTGACATAAATCTGCAAAACTCCTTAAAACATGGAGGGAAATAAAACAGACATATATATACACATTATATATATATATATACACATTATATACACACAATGATACGGCTGATATCAAGTTCTCACCTGTGCGATTGAGATGCGGATTCGCCGGGGGCATCTAGACGATTTGAAATAGGCTACTTAAAAATAGTTGGTTTTCTCTTTGTTGTTTAAACTAATGTTCAACTAATGAGGACTAGTATCCAGCCTGCAAGAACCTAAAAGTGTCAGTCCAACTATTCCTCTCCTCGAATGCATTTTATAGTATGTGTGTGTGTGTGTGTGTGTGTGTGTGAGTGAGTGAATGAGGAGCAGTGAGTCAGTCGGGGCTCCTGCTGTGGTTCTGCTCTGATGATTGTATTTGGATTGCCATGCGGCCCGTCACCCGCAAACACAATTAAAGCCGCATCCACTTTCCAATTAAATATTCATGCAGGATTCTTGGATGCCGTTCATCAGCTTCCCAAACGCACTCTCGACAAGAGCACAGGTTGCTGACTCATGTCAGAGGAAACAGAACAGCACCTGTTAGGCCTGTTAGTCATAATGCTTTGTCTAATTAAATACATCGAACTCTCTTCATGTGATAATTGGGCATGTGCTTCTGTGGGTCACATGACGCGCTCGTTAAACGCCAATCAAAGGTGCAGCACGAGCTCTGGTTCTGTATGGAGTAGCCTAATACCTAGCGAATGCTTACCGCGCGTTATTGAAGTAAATAAATACATATTTTAAATAAAAAAGGTTTATTAAAAATTATAAATATACATGTGAAATATGTTAACATACCAAACAGTAGAATGTTGTCATGATATTTTGGTAACACTTTATTTTGATGGTTCCCTTTGAGCATTCTGTTGACAATGTTAACTAACTCTCATTAGAGTATTAATAGACTGTCTAATTAATATCTTCTGTGATGGTCTCCCAGCAGACATTCTTCTGACTATAGTAACTTTCCAAGTAAGTCAGCTTATTCTAATCTTAACCCTACCCCAATTAGAGTTAGTATATGTGTGTGCAACTTGTAGTCAATGAGGCAAACCCCTTTATTTGTATAGCGCGTTTAACAATACAGATTGTGTCAATGCACTGAACAGTGTCAGATTGGGGAATATAGTGTCAGTAATGTATAATGACAAGATTAAACACTTCGTTTTTTAGCTAAAGGCATTTCATTATGGAATGGAGATACGTTGTTGTCCAGCTCATATAGTCAAAATCAGCTCATAGTCAACGGTATGTGTTAAAAGGACCTTCAAATTAAACTGAAACCAAAAGTCACATGCTACCTTTGGCAAATGGCGTCTGTTTATCTTTTTTTTTTTTCACTTAATCATATATTGTGTAAACTGCATAAACTTGGTCAAAACTGTAAAATAATGAGGGTAAAAATTGAAGAACTGCATTGTTTGATGGAGTATTCCTGTGTGTGTCTTTTGTATTAGCAAAAGTATCAGGTCATTTGAGAATTTCTCTACTCTCAAAATACAAAACTGTCACTAGGACAGCACCCTTTTAAAAGGTAGCCTACATCTAATATTTACTTCTAAAATAGGGAATTTGTACCTTAAAGGTACATATGTGTCTAACTTATTCCACCCGAGCGACAGCTTTTTACCATTTTTCTTGAAGATTGCAGATAATTATATAGTAGCTATACAAAATGCAGTATGTTGAACATGACCTTCCAGTGATTTCCTTTCCAGAACCAGAATTTGTTTAGGAAATATTTCATAACCATAAGGAGGGGTAATCCGCTGGTTGAACTTACCCCAAGACTTTTGGCTCAGATTACCCCTTCTACAAACTTGTGTGATCGAGTAGTTTAGAGCTTCACCAGACATCAGAGACAAGAAGCTTGAGTCATTAAACATACTAAAATCACTTTTTCCAACAATTCCATGGTCCTTTTAATCGCGCGGTGAGTAAAAACTCTTCATATATCGTATGTGGTAACTGTTTAAGGTTGTCTATAGAAACAACTTACCAACAGGCTCAAATCACCCCGCGCTCCCTTATGACAAGCACCCATATTGCCACCCCCACAAATTACAAATACTTACCTTGTCTTTCCACTATTTTTAGCTTTTCAGTAAGATTTCTGTTTGCACAAGGAAACGGCAGTCAGATCTGAATGTGAAAAATAAATGTGAAAAATGTAACCTAATATTTCCTACTGACACACTACAGCAAGAGACAATGAAGGCTGAAGGATTACTGTGGAGGTCTCCTTAGTAACCAAAGTCTCCACACCAGAGGGGTTTTCTGGAGGTGACCCATGTCAAGCAGACAGTACTAAAAACAATGCTTCGTTTTGAAAATTTACAGAAAAAAAGGTGTTTTAAACTGAAACCATACATATCCAAGAGCATTATTTATTAGTTTATTTAACAGGGACAGTGCAGTGTAACATTGCTACAATTTCTTGCAGCCGATGCTTATAGCCAAAGGCTAAATTGCAGCCCCAGTCCCTGGTTAGGCTTTTTTAACATAAAAAAAAAATATATATATATATTATAAAACCAAATGAAATAAAACAGAATAAACAGCTGAGACTGTGTACAACCATCCATGCTCACAAACCTGCTTTAGTTTGAACCACTTTTTCAGTTCTATAATGCTTAAATAATGCATAATAACAACACTAAACTCTCTGGAGAAGGCAATATTATTATAGATTGAGAACTCATATTTTATATGGAAGCAATGGTTTGAAATAAAAAATATGACTCAATGAATTTATTACAAACACATTATAAACAGCTTTTCACTGAATTGATGCACTGGGGTGGTGTGGATTACTTGTGATGTTTTTATCAGCTGTTCTGATGGCACCCATTCACTTCAGAGGATCCATTGCAAAGAATTTACATGAAGAAACAAACTCATCTACATTTTGGATAACCTGAGGGTGAGAACATTTTCAGCAAACTTTCATTTGTAAAATATTCTTTGAAAGACTTTAGCATTGTGTTTACAAAATCAGACAGGATTCCCTACAGTTTAATGACTTTTTTGAAATATTTGAGACATTACATGCAGGATATAAAATTAGCTAATGAGCTGCATTTGCAATTTTATGCATGGAAAGCATGGGCCACACTATTGAGAACCAGGGTCATATCCCAAAGGGGAAAATGTCTGTTCAGTTCGTTCTCAAAGACCTTGGGGAATCGGTGGATAATCAATACTCGGAGAGCAAGTGTGAAACAGTGGAATGGCCAGTCACATCTAGGATCTGATATCAGTGATCTTGTCAGGCTGTGAGTCATGACAGTGAAGGATGAGACTCATTCTCTGACTCACCATCAGAAACTGGAGTACTGGAGCAATACAGTTTCTTTAGCCTATCCCGTATCTGTAGCAGAACTAAGCTGAATGAAAACATTTTGTTAGTAGAATTAACTACTGCAGGCTTATATCACAGACAAAACAGAAGTACAGTGTTTTACAATTTCAGCACCCTGGACAGCTCTACACTGCCTTTCTCTAAAACATACTGTAAGTTTCTTGTGTATTACAGCTATTTGAATTCTTTAAAGCATCAACCATCCGCCTAACCAATACTGTAATATTGCTTTAACATTAGAGCATTTTTCATTATGACACGAAAATTGCACATCTTATTTTATTTTTTCTCATGTTAACGCACTTGTGATTTACTACTACTCTCTTGTAAGTTACTTTGAATAAATGTCTCTGCTGAGCGAGTGAATGCAAATGAAGACATATTTCAACTATTCTAGAAGATTTAGAAAAATCAGGAACGAGAAAATGGCAGGTTACATTCAATCTGTAGGTAGGAATATTCCAAAAGTCAAATATCTGAAAGTCAAGCAGTGGAATTTAATGTTAAAATTTTCTTAACAACACGTTTGTGAACAAATAGAAGACTCAAGGTGGTGGGCTCAAATGAGTTGAGCATTTAGCTAATTTATGATCAGGTTAAGATAGATCAGCTTAAATATTTAATGAAATATTTCTACCTATATTAAATACATACTTATACTTAATCTATAGATACATATGGTGTAAGGTTTTTGTCCCATGTCAATCCGCATGTGTAGGTGACTGACTTGACTGCCCTCTGGTGGATGCAATGTAAAGATGATTAGCAAACGCCAAAAAACAGAGTAAGTGTAGGGGACACAGAAAACTCCCCAGCTCTTTTTCAGCTTATTTTCCTTTGTTCTGTGATTAACCCTGTAAAGCATGAAATATGAAATAACAGACAGAAAAATAACATTTCGAAATGGAACAGTTTATAAACATTAACATATAATGCTTATAACATTAACATAATAAAATAATAATAATAAAACAAGAGCTCATATAGTGTACACTGTAAAAAATAAATGTATTTTTACTGAGAAATAACAGTAGAATTTTACAGTCAAATCCCAGGTTGATCAGAA
>JAUCMT010000043.1:1450563-1464923 GCA_032357475.1 Enteromius thamalakanensis | reverse complement strand
TACTCCGTATGCAGTGCGTATGCGTTGCGTATTTTTTTACGCACCCATGTTAACGGATCAGAGCGTTCACACTGCACACGGTTGCTGTCCGGCAGTGCGTTGCAGATGCGGTGCGTTTGCAGCAGTGCAGCGATCGTTTCAGCACAGTCTATTTTTGCTGTGCTGGAATCCGTAACAGCAGATTGTTTTTTCGGGCAAAATTAACATGGATTGCCATTAAATTGTCATGAATTTATAATTTACGCACAATTAATGTGTGATAATCTGTGCACAGTAAATTAAAAAAATAAATCCAATAAAGAAATAAAAAAATAAAAAAAGGAAAATACATAAATGAGCACAGTACTTCTATAAAACCTGCATAATGCGATCAGATTTCTTTTTTTTCCTACAAAATTACTTTTTATATGGTTGGAGGAAGAGGGGGAGTTTAATCGCATCAGTCAATCATTCTGAAGTATTTAATGTGCCGGTCACTGTCAAGACGAAGTTCTGAGACGGTGGTGATATGCTCCAAGTTTTCTTCTCCGCTGGTTAAGTGGGTGAACCCATACTCGTCCACTCCTTCTCCGTAATCTTTGTAAAAACATATAGAGCGCGACCACTTTTCTCTTGTTGACAACATGCACTACATGCAAAATAAAGAGAGCTATATAATTCTAATAAAGCTGTCTCAAGACATCTAAGCATTCTCATTTACAAAACACAGAATGGAAAACTGTTGTTGTATTGGTTTTGCATAAAATCGAGAATTTAACCGGCGTCAGCGTAGCGCACTGCAAACGTGTCCTGTGTGACAGCACAATGACCGCTTCCTGCTTCTGCACCGCATACGTAACGCACACGGACTGCATACGCTCTGCACACGGAGTATGTGTGAAACAGGCGCTACACATCTGATGGCAATATATATGTGCGTAGGAGAAAAAGGGTTCAAACCTGGAAAGCAAAGCAAATCTTGACTCATTCCGATGTTTACAAAAAAGTATGAAGAAAAACAAACAATTTTTGTTGTTAACCTTTTTCCTGATACTTTCTGGGAAGATTGGTAGTGTATGGGATTTTTTAAAAATGGTTAAAATTCCCTAATTGCATTGTCTTTATAAGTGAGAGTGAAGTCATGGCTTCAGCTCGTCTGAAATGACTCTGTGTCTAATGTGCATTGAGAGCTGTTTATCTGTGCAGAAAAGAGCCCTGTGTTTCTGAATTGTATGGCAGTAGCAGCAGTGTGACGGACCCCTGACACGTCCAAAGACTGTGTGTGTTCAGACACTGCCTCCTGTGTGCGCTTGTATTCAGCTGTTGAGATGCTTCTGTTGTGAAGCAGAAATCCGGGTGGAAATGACATGGGCCTGTTTGATGCACTCATCTAATGGGTGTTACGCTCAGACGCTGACACAGGAAGGGTTTGTGTCAGTCTTTGCTGCCAACTACGGTCACCCGAATGGCGTGTTTGGTTACGGGAGGAAAAACTCAGCCTCAGATTATTTTTAGGAGATATATTTAGGTCACATTATTTGCGCTGCTCTGAAAACACAGATGGGCACAGGTATGTTTGGCCAATTTTCATTACAACAGTGAAGTTTCCTTTAACCTTTAAAAATAGTCTTTCAGCTGTTTTTAGCACCTGTGTTGACTTATTTTTTCTCTTGCTAAAAGCAAATTGCTTGTTTTTCTCTGTTCTGTGCTTGATTGTTTCTCATAAGAGATACTGTAATCACACTCGCACTGTTATATAGCGGTTCTGCTCTGCAGCCAGACCAATTACTGGTACTGATTAAACAGGCAGGGGGCTTTTTTGGAAGCAAGGTTATGATATCAGCAATTTCACAATTGGAATGGAATTTCACAATTCTTTATTTGGCTACTGTCACTTTAAGACTTAAAGCATCCAATCAATATATTGACACACCTGATTCCTGATGGATAAAATCAAGCCCTGACTGGCATGTTTCTTCTTGTTTGAGAAGCCATTTTACATTGATATATGCAACAGTAGGAAAGAAGAGAGATGTCTGTGTTTGGCTGTTGTTCTGCCTAGTCATTTTGGAATCAAGTAGACACTGTTAAATCCACAGTATATACTTGTCAGTATAATTTTAGCCATTGCATTTAGCCTTTTTGGAACAATTTGTGTCCTCTGCGTCACTGTAAACCACCCATGGTCACAACACGGATACACTGTGTTGTTTAAATCAAAGCATAAATAAATGCAGAAAACGCATCCATGTGAATGTATATAAGGTATGGGTTATATTGATCATCAGCGTTGCGTCTTGTAAACAATATGCATGTAACATCACATTTACCTGAGAAAAAAAAAACATATTTGGTGACTTTCTTCCTCTGTGGCAATTTGCATAGTAAAAATTGCTTTATAAATAATGGTGTTTTGACGCTGTGTTTGTGTCACACAGATCTGTGGATGAGTATGAGCTATTTCTGTCACACTAACTGGCCGGAGGTGTTAGTTAACAGTGTTAGTAACAGTCAGTCAGAACTTGACTAAAAACAGTCTTATCACTTGTATGCATTAAAAGTATTACATTAGAATATTGTCTTTATATTGTCTAATATAGTCTTTTGTGCATGGATTATTTACATTATTTTAACAGCACATCATTACACATTGAATGCTAATTTGAAAGAATAATTTATCCAAAAATGAAAACTTTGAAGGTTTTTCCAAACCTGTATGATTTTTTTTGTTCTGCTGAACAGAAAATGTATGATATTTTAGTACTGATAGCTTTATCCCTTTAACTGTTATTAACAGTAAATCTTTTTATATCTTTTTTTGAATAATTCATTGCCAGAGAGGTTAGCTTCACCTCTTCAAAATGACATGGTCATACCGGATTAAATAGAAATGTATTGTATTTATTGTATCTTCTGTTGATGTAAATCACTTGTGTTTGATCTGAGTAATGATTATCCTCTGTGCTTTTGTTGTTAGTGCGGGTCCTAAAGGAGACAACATCTACGAGTGGAGGTCCACTATCTTGGGTCCTCCAGGGTCTGTGTATGAAGGAGGAGTGTTTTTCCTGGACATCGCTTTCACTCCAGACTACCCCTTCAAACCACCCAAGGTCAGAGCCTGCTTTCTGATGGACAGAAAAGAGACATCTTATTTTATAGTACTACGATACTGATACTTTAATGTTTGGTACTTGTCAAATGTCAGTTATCGATACCTGTATTTTCATTGCTTTTGTCATTTCTTAAAATGTTACTTAAAGAAATCAAAAGAATATAAATGTTAGTTGGTCTATTTGGTAACACTTTAGTAAAGGGGCCAGTTCTCACTATGAATTAGTTGATTGTTAGCATTCGTGTTATTAACATGCTGGTTATTTATTAGTGCCAAAGTTGTAGTTAATGGTAATGTATTACATAATATAATGACTAATTTCTTCTTATCAGTTGTTTTCGCTCTTCATTATGCCTGCCTGGTAAAATACACACACTTCTGTTGCTCAGTCATATGTTACCATTCATTTAATTTCATGGCATGGGAGGTACCTGTATTCCTAATTATGCTACATACCAGGTATGGCCCTCAGATTGCCCTGTTTGTGCGACAGCAGATAGAAATATTTCTAACTATAGTGACATTTAACCATAGTGAGTATAAAAGCTTTGTATCATGTGTTTTAAGAATTGATGTATTATAAGATTAGTAGTTTTGACTCTAAATGCTTATTCAATGAGCCCTTTTAAGAGCATAGAAACACACCTAGCTTTTATCATCTCGTGTAAAGATTCTAGGACAGGTAGAATATGTGGTTGATGTAGTGGTTCTAATGGTTTAGATTACAGATCAGATCACTTTGATTATATAACATTTCAACCACCAAATTAATGAATTCTAAAATAGTTTTAAAACAAAACCATTGTAATTAGATGAGCTGAGGCTTTTCAGAGTTATTTCAGTGTTTGTTTATGATTGTGAAATAGATAGATTTAGTCTACGGAAGACCAGAAACGGGGCTGTTTAGAAGCAAGTGTGGCATTGTGCAAATATTATAAGAAAAGACACGGAGCAATCAGTTTGCCAGTGAACAAGGTGGAATAAGGGTAGCTAACTGCATCCAGTAGAAAGACTACTTCAGCATCTCTGTGTCAATGGACACAAGAGTTTCCTAACGACTCTTGCTCTGTGGTTTGTCAGGTGACTTTTCGCACAAGGATCTACCACTGCAACATCAACAGTCAGGGTGTGATCTGTCTGGACATCTTGAAGGACAACTGGAGCCCGGCGCTCACCATCTCCAAAGTGCTGCTGTCCATCTGTTCTCTCCTCACAGATTGTAACCCTGGTAAGAGGCTGGTCTGAAAGAGGCGGTCGAGGGCTGGAGCTCCAGTGTTGCTCAGTATGCTGGAGCTGCAGCTGTTTGACCGAGACCAAGGCAGAGCAGTTACAGGTGTGGGCATCGATACAGTTGCTTCGTGCTCATGTATGAAACTGCACACATATCTTTCTGTTCATCTCCTGTTGGAGATATTTGAATATCTTGGAAGGATAATGGTCGTAAAAAGGCAACGACTTTCTCACAGTCTGAGCCTTCAATGCACGTTTACTGTATTTTTTTGTGGAAAATAAGCTGCAGCTAAGGCTGTTTATATACTAGTGCATTTGCTTTTTAAAATGCCCCTATTATGAGTAATGAAAGGTTTATATTTTGGTTTTGTTTGCAAGGTCAAAAAACACTTCTGTCTTAAAATATGGATTTATTTTTCCTTTTTTGCTCAACGACTTCCAAATTCGCTCAACAATTAAGTTTTACAAGCCTTTCATTTGTGTGATGCTAATCTGCAATGATTGGTCCAATTGATCTAATTTTCATCTCAACATGCCTGTAATGCCTGATAAATCAGTGTTTGTGAGCGTAGGCGTGCTTTGTGTACAGTATTACTTGGGGAAACCATTATTTTGTTACAGTTTCAAAAGCGTCACCTAGTGGCAAAGAATTTTTATTCAGACCCAACATGAAAAGACCAACAAGTGGATAGGCAATCTGTTAATATTATATTTTTAAAAATGACTTGTTTCATTTTAAAATGACAATGCACTAGTGTAAGCAAGGTCTAAATCTGTGTCGCACTGAATGGAGTCTCTACTAAAGATCTGAATCAGGGGTGTTTAAGGAGACATTGAAAACATGCGGTGTTGGGGGGCCTCCAGGAACATGTTTGGGAATCAGATTTTAAACCACTGGTCATCATTAGAGCTGGGTGAAAATTGATTTCTCGATTTTAGTCCGAAGCACTAGACGTTCCTCTTTGCCTGACTTTATAGTATAGGAATTTAGGAATCAGTCCTCCGTAAATGCGCTGAACACACTCTAAAATTTGGTTGAACTGGTCTGGAACAGAGCTGTAAATACAACTTAAACACTGATTTCTAGGTCTGTTTTCTTTTGGATGCACAAACAAAGTAGTTTTAGCACATGGTGCTCTTTTTTATAAAGAATATATCTTTGGTTTTAAGACTTTAGTCTTTGCAGCTAAATAAGAATTTATCTATGAACCTACGAGAAAAGAAAATGTAAAATTGCATATGACACCTTTAAATGTAATATTGACTAATTTTAACTTTTAGTATTATAGTCATGTGGTATCAGCTGACTCTTAATGTATAATTCACAGCATTAGTTGAGAGAGTTTTATTCCTAAAGACAACTTGCCATGTCCTTTACCTGATATATATCCAAAATCTATATCAGAACTGAATAGAATCGCAAGCTTGTGAAGCATAATTAAATTGAATATTAAAGTTTGTCAAAACCCTGCCTTAGCCCTCATACACCCCATTTTGTAAATAGTCCCAGAGGAAAAACGCATCATAAACGGCTGAGGGTTAAAGTCCTTAGGTGCGTTCGACTTCATGCGCCGCCGCAAGAAATCGTCTGACGCCTTACAAAATGCATTCTGGTAAGATCATTTGTCCGACTTTGATCGGTGCTGCAGCCGCCTTTCGATCACAGGTGCCATCAAAGTACCGCAAGAGCAAAACGAGAGCAGTCGCACAGGTCAGGCGCTGCAGTTGCTCAAAATCGACTGCGAAAGCCTTGATGACGACACACTTTATTCTCATTGGTCAGATTATGTGACGACAAACACGATGCTTGCTGCGTGTTTTCTTAAAAATGTTCCTGTATGTAATCAATCTTTATATGGAAAATCTAATATTCAAACAAAACATTAATGATAATGACTAATGGTAAATACACAAGAGTAAAAAACTGGTCGACCAGAGGCTGTTTTTTAATGGATGTTGTGAGAGGCTTCACTACACTGAATAAACTGCTTAGTTTTGAAAAATGTTTTGAAAAATGTCCTATAGCTAACTTAAAAACCAAGATACAAATAATAAACATCATATTGCATTACATAAAAGCTGTCAATTTCTCTGACAGCCTTCAATATAAGACTAACTTATACTACTTTTGAAACTTGCAGGATGTTTTTATAGTACACAGACCTCTTACATCAAGGGAATTTCGTTTTCTCAGTTGTGTCTATGTTGACTATAGATAGCAGATGATTTTCTTTTTAACGTGATCAATCTTCTTCTACAGCTGATCCTCTGGTAGGAAGCATCGCCACGCAGTACACAACCAACAGACCTGAGCACGACAGGATAGCCAAACAGTGGACCAAACGCTACGCCACATAATTCCCCTGACTGCGGAGCGCCACTGCTTGCCGGACGTCTGTGGGATGGGTGGGTTGGGTTGGGTTGGGATAGGGGAAGTGGGGGGGGGGGACGGTGATCCATAGGGTAGAGATACAGGGTGGATTTTATGATGGAATTTAACTTCCCATTACAATTGTTTTCTTTCCCTGCATATTTTTTTTTGTTGTTGTTGTGTTTGTTTCACTTGGCTCAAGTAGCATCATGATTTGACAAAATGGATCTTAATGTGTGTTTTCTTTGCCTTCCTGTTGTAAATTGGTTTTATTTGGAGCTTCCTCATTTTTGTCAAATGAAGTCACAGCATGAGCCTAAGGCAGGATTGTTCCGTGTATGTATTTCCCCACCAATATTAAAGCTGACGTTGGTGTACAGAGTCGTGCCGTATCTTTCAATACAAGCATTCAGGAGAGCACTGATGGTATATTTCTGGTAAAAGCCTGTCAGGAACATCTTAGGAAAATATATCTACTTTGTGAAATCTCATTCTCTTTACAGTAATGCAAATAAAAAAATAAATGCAGAATGTATACCTCATAGTGGTATTTCTTTTGCGGTTTTCATTTAGGCTGATAAAACAAGAATGAGATTTATTTATCATGGTGGAGGTGGTTTTCATTCTCATTAAAATCACGATGCAGTGGTCCAGAAATAGCCATTGTTTTCGCAAATGCAAAATATAAGTTGGTTTCTTTCGAATTTGTAATGAAATGTGGCAAGATTTGTGAGGAAATTCTAAACTGGTATTATGTTGACTAGGATGATGAATGGCTCACAAGACAATGCTCTTTAATCTGATCTTGACAAGACTACAGCATACACCCAATATTACAGCATGTTGCTATTAAACACTGATGGCAGCAAACAGAACTAAAAGTCAACAGTCCATCTAGTCAGTCAATAAATATTTATTTGGTTAAATCAGTCATTACATGGTGAGTGTCTGTTTAAATATTTTTTATATAAATTAGAACACCCTACTAAGGAGGATTTTACAAATATACATTGACAACTGCTGGAGTTTTCCTCTACTTACTGTAGCATCCACATGTTTTCCTGTGCACTAAAGTTCAGGCATTTAAAGCAACAGCGTACAGGCCTCATCTCACTGACTACACCATTATAGCTTTGGATTTCTAATGCTTTGAGATAAAATGGAAAGAACAGATGATCTAAGATTATAGTTATATGTGATATGATTTTAACATAACAGCGTTGCTGTACTTTTATTAACTAGCATCTTAAAGCATTTCATGCCAGTTCTTGACTGAGGTTCACATCTGAAGGACAGCAAAAGCACTTAAAAGGTCCATTTTCTCTTTACTGTACCATTATAATCATTTTGTATAAATGCAGCTTCTGATTCTAATGTCCAAGTCATAGTCCATCACAAAATAAATTATTTTATAAAACACTTGTATTTGCAAAAAAAAAAAAAAAAGATATATAGTGTAAAAAGACAGATTACTGTAACATTTATATTGTAAAATACAGCATTTTTATTTAATAAATGAGAACCATAATAGTTACAAAAAAAGGTCCAAAAACGTCTTATTCGTTTTGGAGATACACTGCAGCCTGATGACAAAAAAAGAAAGTAATTCTCAGCTTCTTTGATTGACGATAGTGAGCTTAGCACAGTGAGTGTTGTGCATTATAAGTTAAACCGTTTTCTCATCAGTGAGCACAAATACAACTGAAGGATTAGTGCATTTATTTTTGAGTCTAAATAGATGTAGTCTTAGATGTCACTGGACGGCGTGCCCTTGCTCTTGCGGCCGGGCAGAGGGAAGGCAGACTTGCTCTGTGGCTGAGTGAGGCGGCTGGTGAGGCTGGTGAAGGGTTCGATTAAAGAGCTTCGGTCTGTGACGCTCACCTCCCAGAGTTTGAGCTTCTCTCCGCGTGCCCACTGCTGTGCTGCGTCCTGATCCACCTGCCTTCGCTCACGCAGGTCACACTTATTGCCCAGCACTATCACCATCACCTGCAAACACACACACACATACACACAGTGAGGACATCTGCACAGCTCGCACCTGTAATCCAAAAGAGTAACATGTGTTACTTAAAAATAAAAATTTACCAATGGAAAATGTTTGTAATTCTTAATGTTTTTTTTAATTTATTATTATTCTTACAGTTTTAAGAATTCTTTAATGTATGTATGTATGTATGTATGTATGTGTATATACATATATATATATACACAATGTGTAGGGTTAAGTATTCAGATGCACTTAAATTTTTTTTTTTACTTTTTGTTATATTGCAGCCATTTGCTAAAATCATCAAAAGTTATTTTTTCCCCCTCCTCAATGTACACACAGCACCCCATATTGACAGAAAAACACAGAATTGTTGACATTTTTGCAGATTCATTATAAAAGAAAAACTAAAATATCACATGGTCCTAAGTATTCAGACCCTTTGCTCAGTATTTAGTAGAAGCACCCTTTTGATCTAATATAGCCATGAGTCTTTTTGGGTAAGATGCATCAAGTTTTTCACACCTGGATTTGGGGAACCTCTGCCATTCCTCTTTGCAGATCCTCTCCAGTTCTGTCAGGTTGGATGGTAAATGTTGGTGGACAGCCACTTTTAGGTCTCTCCAGAGATGCTCAATTGGGTTTAAGTCAGGGCTTAGGCTGGGCCATTCAAGAACAGTCACAGAGCTGTTGTGAAGCCACTCCTACATTATTAGCTGTGTATTCTGTCTGAGGTCCTGAGCACTCTGGAGAAGGTTTTGGTTCAGGATATCCCTGTACTTGGCCGCATTCATCTTTTCCTCATTTGCAACCAGTCCTGTCCCTGCTGAAAAGAACCATCTCAAGGATGATCAGAAGAAATGGACAGCACCTGATCTAAATATACAGTATAAGGGTCACAGCAAAGGGTCTGAATACTTAGGAACATGATATTTCAGTTTTCTTTTTTAATAAATCCGGAAAAATGTCCACAATTGTGTGTTTTTCTGTCAGTGTTGTGTGTACATTAATGAGGAAAAAAATAATTTAAATGATTTTAGCAAATGGCTGCAATATAACGAAGAGTAAAACATTTAAGTCCGAATACTTTCCGTACCCACTGTATAGGTATATGAATCGCTGCAGTTTCCAGTTGAAATAAACACTAGAGGCAGTAAAACTCCCACAACTTTTATTCCTTTCCATTTTTGATTATTAAAAGCAAATTTTCACACATTTGGTTGCAGAATGTTATGTTATGATTTCAAAACATTTTTAACATCCTGCACGATTTGAACCAACTTAATATAATCAAGCCACTGTTACATATTTTAAACGATTGTTTTAGCGCCACTCACTGGACATTTCACTTTGAAACTGCAGTGAAATGTGCAGTAAGGTACATAATTACAGGGTTGCAAAGATGTATTTAGAGGCTCGTAATTCCAATGAGCCTGGGCTGTTAAGTTTCGTTCCAGAGGTTAAAAAGGTAAGATCTTG
Source organism: Enteromius thamalakanensis (assembly GCA_032357475.1). Taxonomy (NCBI): domain Eukaryota; kingdom Metazoa; phylum Chordata; class Actinopteri; order Cypriniformes; family Cyprinidae; genus Enteromius; species Enteromius thamalakanensis. Next base: position 1,454,762 of record JAUCMT010000043.1, on the reverse strand, counting down.
TAGTTTCATTTGTTTTATGTTTGCACGAACACTTTAAAATTTTCTAGCTGCACTCATATTGGCCTGCAACGTGCCTCAGATATCCGAAAGATTTGATTGTCGTCGGCTTCATTTTTGTCACCTCATGTGATTAGAGGAACCCATTGATTGTATCATATTAGCTGAGTAATTGATTGTAACTGGTTATTAACCTCTAAGAACTTTATGTCCAGTGTGCCAATGCATGAGGACAGGCCTTAATCACTCACAAATGGCAGCCATTAATGAGATTAGTTCCTGGTTCTGCTCCGTAACTTTATTTGTTCCAGGAGGCATTGACAAGGGCATCCAGATGCTGAAGTTTACTTTTCTGTGAATTGATTTCTTTCCTGTTTAACCACATTCTTTGTCACCTTGATGAATGTAGGCTTACTGAATGTAAACTACAAAAAGCATGACTTTTTAAATACAGTGCGATAGGACTTTGGCAATCCAGGCTTTTGAGTATGCTTATGAAGCTGAATATGATATGATCTAAAAAAGACATTTTCTAGCTTTGATTATAGATGAGATTACGGGAGATCCGAGATTCAGCACCTGCACAGTGTGACTATCTGTTCTATAGATAGGGCTTCTGCACACTGTGTTTCACTGTTTATCTGGTATACATCACTGGTTATTACTTTCGCAAAGCGATTCACAGAGGACGACTTTGTTATCTGGAAATGCTTGAAGTGTACCATAATATAACGAGAGCCAAAGCCTGAAATAGTTTCTGCACATTATCAGATGGTGCATTGAAATGACACACACTTTGACAGGTTATGGAAAATTGGCAAATAATGTGACTCATCGATGGCAGATTTTACCATCTGCCACATTACGTCAGAGAGACTCACCAACACATACATGCTTAAAACCAATGGCATGTACTAATGAACACCTGATTTATTATTTTATTTTTGCTAGCTCATTTTTTTTTCCAAAATCATTGTGGCTTTTAGATACATCTGTCCCTGAAATAGTACACTAACAAACTGTATTACCAGAGAAGAAAGTGTGTGTATGTGTTAATGGCTGAATACTAAATAATCTCTATTAAATGCAATGAATAGTATATTTTAAGTGGAAAAAGATGAGAACTGTTTAATAATTTAATCAGTCAGATGTTCTTTCAATAAACAAAACCGGAGTTCATTCACTGAAGGTCAAAGGTCTTCTTAAACAATTAATTTAGAGATTCTGTTCATAACAAACACTTGTTCATAAACTGTATTACACATTAGTTATATGTTTTTGATATGCTGAAAATATTGTTCATTAAGAGTCCATTTGCTTGTAAATTAGCCGTTGTCATTTGACTGACATGACCTTTCTTTTTTTCATATCTGCTTTATTTTGTAGAAAATACAAAAGTATTTTAAAAAGTTTTCAAACCAGATTTTATCTGACATAGATAACTTTATAATTAAGGGCAACTGAAAATGTATTTTGCTTAAATCCTTTTCGTCAGCTTTATTTTTGAGTTCTGAATACATAATGCTGTTATATCCATTCTTTTGCAACTCTGCATATTACTATTTGATTTCTGTACAATGGTAAGTTCCAAGAAAGAGATATTTCAGTATGAATTTATTTCGTTCACTTTTATCAACCTTTTTTCTCCCCCCTCTATAATGACATATTGCTGGACCCTGCCAAGGAGGCATCCTGTGTGTCCTTCCTTATCTCATGTGGGCCAGCTATGCCATGATTATGTTGGATTGTGGGAAACCCATCACCAGGATGTACTGTAGCTGTAGGGGGAAACATATGTGGTGTGAGGAGAGAACCAGAAGGCTAGAACTTGGAGGTCCAGTGTACCATCTGTTTCCCTCCCCTTCATGAGCCAGGGAGCCCTTGGAGCTCATAGTGAGATCAGCTCTCCTAAAATCCAGCCCTAAAACAGCTTGTAATCCCAAAGGGAGGGTCATAACCATGTCCAGCAGTGGCATACAGCACTGGCAGCCAAAACAGCCTTGGGTCCTGTGTACATGTCTACATACATCACATGCCATCATCTCGTTAAATGGCGGAATTGTTGCCATTATTAAAAAAACCCAAAGATGATTTACTCCAGAAGATTTTGGAGACAATTTGCTACGTTCTGATGAACTCCACACTCACACAGTGCAGGAATCTTGAAGTATGCCAACACATGGCTTCAACATTTACCTTGACAAATGCGCTTCCACAAATAGAAACACACTTGCATTAGTAATTTGTTTTATACAGAGCAAACATTATGTATATTTTGTCTCAACATTGTGTGAAAGTTTTGTCTGTGGTGACAGTCAGTCAACTAATAAATAAATAAATAAAAGATTGGTTATATATATATTAAACACAAACTTTCATTAATATCATTAATAATAAATCATATCAATATCATTAAAAATGTATTATAACCTTTTTAAGAACAACCCAACATATTTTAAATTGTATATGAACTAAACAAATCACTTAGTATACATAAAATGTTTCACATAATTTGGAATTTTATTCAACATTTGTACGAAATTTACGAAAAAAAGCTCTCTGATTTTCTTTTCTTTTTTTTGTGTGTTTAGAAATTATGATGTAATTTACACAACTACAGTTCATCGACTTTTGATGTGAAAAGCTGCATGTTTGTCATAACTTAATGCGTTGCTTTCTTCTAAAATACTGTAAAATATTCTAAAGGCATCTATCCACAATATTGCTTTCTCCAATAAAAAAATGGCCTGAATCGAGAGAAATGTCCGCATACTATATCAAGCAGTGTTTACAAGCTAAAACAGTCCAAAACAGTTATAAACCAATATTTCTATGAATTTTAATAACAGAGGATGAACTTTTTATTATTGTTATTTAACTAGAGGAAATACATTTAAAAAACGCTTACCAGACCAACAACATTGCCCTGAATTCTACATATTGGATGGCCTGAGGATAAGAATTCTTTCCTTTTAACTTTTTGTTAAACCTATTGTTTCATAGCAACTTTGAAAAAAGAATGCCTTTTGAATTAATTAAAAATCCATTGCTATTACATGGATCTATACTGTGTGCTCGAGCAAATTTAATTAAACAATAGTTCATTTTTGTCACTTGTTGCATTCATTGCGACTTTTGAGGAGTTTTAGCTTCAGTTTCCTTTTATCTGATGGACTGCCAGTGGTTGTGTGTAGCCTGCTGTGTTGGAATATGCCAAATACTCTTGCATTTGTCACCCAGCTCTGCATCATTGTGTGTGCTTCAGGCTAGCATTTGTCCAGACACCCAGACTTACCATTCAAACTCTCTCTCTCCTCCATTTCTTTTTATAGCTCTTTTACTAGCTCTTTTGATGTGGTGACTTGTCCCTGTACGCTGTTGGTACACATGTTGACTTGTTGAGATGGTCTTAGGTTTCATCCCCACATTCTGAAATTGAATTGAAATGAGTAAGACTCTGTTTAGCCCTTAAGCGTTACATCCTACCACATCTCCTCTGATTGACCTCACCACACACTACTGGCCAAAATATGGTTGTTGATGAAGCGTGCAATGTTGTTTTTCAGTGCAATTGCAAGCTTCCTTTAGCTTCATAATTTTTGCAGTATTTATAGAAGCCTGTTAATGTATCAGTAAAAATAAAAACATTTCCAATCATTTTTTTCCTTAATATCTTACAATTTGCAACATCTCAAAGCTATACAGTATGTCAAAATTACTACTGTACTTGAGGTATCAAAATTGTGACTTTAAATCTTACAGTGTCTCCTAAATTCTAAAAAAAAAATAATCTCATAAAATCTCATAAATTCTCAAATTCTGCTTTATCTCATAATTTTTACGTTGTCATAAATAGACTTTTAGTGGTAATTTAGATTTGTCAATTTTGATTCATAGTTGACTCATAGACAAAATTATAAGTCACATTAAGACTTCTAATTTTGCTGGTCTTATAATTTCAACTTTTTATCTCATAATTATTATTGTCATAATTTTGAATTTATGTTGTAATTTTGAAGTCAGTTGATTGTCAGAATTATGACTAACTCATAATTTTGACTATTTCATGACTTATTTCACAGTTTTTGTAAGTATCTAGATCTTTTATGTTCTATTTCACTAGTTCCCACTACCTCGGCGATAAAATAGCTTGTTTGGTGAACTGTCCGGGGGACAGGCAGGGAGCCCGGCGGCCTCCGAGC
>JAUCMT010000043.1:1414726-1427163 GCA_032357475.1 Enteromius thamalakanensis | reverse complement strand
CCCCTTTTCAGAAAGTTTTTCAAACCAGAGGTGTGAAAAAGCACTCCTGAAACAGGGGGGTGTTGTGACCCTTTAAAAGTTGAAATTCAGTAAACCCCTTATTGATGATGTATATTTTGTACAGGCAAGCAGATGAAGCCAGAACATAAACGCAACATGCAAAGTTTCAGGTTAAGTCCTTTCTCATCAAAAAACATTACAAGAAAAACACTGAACCATTAAATGGATTGCGTTCATATTTCGGCCTGCTTTCCTATGTGTTTAATGCAAAGATTGCTGAATTTGTAATCTAAAATATATTATGGCATTTTAAGTGATTCTACAACATTTTGTTGTGCTGTTTAATGATTGAAATATTACCACGGAAATATTTGCATGGATTGCAAATTGCCAAAACTTGAGATTGCTAATACTTGAGATATGATTTAAATATTTGCTACTGTGAAACAGATAAAAAATGGACACGCTTGTGCTGCAGTTTTATGGATATTTTGCCCTCCAGGTCTTCGAACCAGTCACGTGACTAAAAAATATGAATTAAAAGTTAGCCAAGATTAGTCTTACATTTTTTTAAATCCACATCAGGCTGATGTACACTGATGTACAAGCACCAAACACTGATTGTAAGCCTAAACTTTACAAAAACTGTAAACTGGTTCTTCAAATTTGATTGGCTAATCACAATGTTGTTCTAGGGTCAACACAGTTGTTGACCCAGGGACACGCCTAACTCAGCAAAATCAGGTTCTGCCTGGAAGATGGCATCACAGTACTGTAAATGGAGTAACATTACCATTACAAGCTTGAGGTATTTGGCTAAACACAACCCACTAGACAGCTGGCCAAATCAAAGCACACCTCGCTTCTCAGAACAATGAGTTTTATAAAAATGCATGCATTTTAGGAAGGTGGGGAATAGAGGAGTAACAATAATGTATTAGTAAAATAAACATTATAAACACATTACACCAAATACACAAATGTTCTTTTTAGCATCATCATGTGACCCCTTTATCAGATGACATGTCTTGCAAGACTAGTCTAACCATTTTTTGCAAGCAGCCACTGTTTACACACAAAGCATTCTTGCATTTCATGTGATTATACTTTATTGGTTTATTTAATTGCATAGACTGACTGAAAGATCATGAAAAAACAGTTTTCAGGGAAAAGAGATTTCAGCTAAATTATTTAACAATTTTTCTTTAGTAACGATTTAAAGGATTAAAGACACAAAGCCCTGTTAAGGACATCAGTTTCTCTAAACACAGAATACAAATGTGACATTGTCAGCCAAAGCCAAGACGAGCAAAACGGATTATATTATTAGATTATACCTGAGTCATAATGAGCTGGGCTGATTCTGGGAACTCTTGTTTAGCGAACACAAACAGCATCTTGTCAACAAAGCAACCCAAAGATAAACACACAACACACAAACAAGATGCTACTGCATATATTCTGTTGTGAATTTATAAGCTATCTTTTACATTAGAACATCCTACATGCAGAACATCTGACAGGTATACATGCACAGAAAAGATGGCCCGAGCAGAAGCTTTTCAGATTGACTAAAGCAGGATCAGCACCACATGCTCTAAATTACACATCTGATGCAACCAAACCATTTTTAAAAGATGATGAATGACATACACAAAGCAGATGCCCTTGTTTTGCAAAACGATGTGGGATCGAACACAAAGATGAAAACTTACTAGTAGTCTATTTCAGTGTAAAAACCTGCATCTTACCCACTAACAAGTTTAAGCAGGTGATATTATTATTGTCTTAGCTCTACCCAAAGAAAACTGAAATGAAAGTCAATGCCATTCATGCTCAAGTTTTTAAACTCTTAGCAACAGTAATAGTGATAAACAGTGACGTAAACGTCACTAATTAAAAGACATGTGCTGGTTTATTTCTTGCCATTGACAGGATGTCCATAGTGACACACATTGACATTAACATGGTGTGACACTCTTAACAATAATAGCACAAAAACACAAAGGCAGTTATCACGCTGAAGCGGGAGGATTTGTCACTCTCAATTAGCATTGGTTGGACAGCAGAGACTTCGTCCTGAGAGGCCCATCATTCAACAGATGGCCAGCTAACATCATGATATCATGCACATCACACTCGTGCTTGCAGACACTTATACAAACATACACACACATGAACAACAGGCCACACTGACGCCTCTCAGCATTCGATTCATACACTGGCTAACTAAGAAGACCTGCAGAGACGAACTTAACCTTAAGTGTTAGGAGAAATAGGAGTTTTCTAAATTCACATTTAAAAAGTCATTTTTTGTTTTTCCTCCATGGTCCATTCAATGTAAATTAACAATTTATATAGGGAGAGATATGCTGCTGTTCAGAGTTGATGCTGTCATAAACCGCACCTCTGCATCTTTCTCCAATCACCACCAGAGGGAACTCTTCAGAGTACTAATTTTCCCTAGACTGCATTTTTTCCATTTCCATAATTTCCTGTACCTAGGACTTAGAGCCCTGCCCTAGCCCGGGCCATGTCAAATTCCTTATCAGAATTACCGGCTCAACCCTGACTGAGCCAGTCTTTTCCCCCCTTTTCAACTATTAAAATAGTTAAGTTTTGTGTGTAATGTTAATAATTATGTTCTGTTCCGCTTTTTTTAAATTAATTTAGAAAAAACATTTGGAGCATTTTGTTGTTATTAAATATAAGTTGTGTTCTTAAAAGTAATGACAACGGCAGACGATGAGCTGATCATAAATAATAACTGATCGATTTTACCTTCTAATAGTAAATAATTCAAATGTCAATGTCAACAAAAAAGTCAATTTTGTAAAAATAAATTAATTATTAATTGCAGTCTAGTAGTAGGATAGGATTGAAGCGCTAAAGTTGTTATGTAAACAGGTTGTATGCTGCATTTGTCCAATCAATGACAATGAAAAATATGAAAGAGCATTAACCCAGAATTTAGGAATGTATATACTTTAGTACACACAGTAAATACCATTAATAGTTAACCCTGGATAACTGGGGTACCTCAGGGCTCAGTTCTTGGACCACTTCTCTTCTTTGTCTTCATGGCCTCACTAGGTTCTGTCATTCAGAAACATTGCTTTCATATAATTTGCTATGCTGATGACACACAACTCTACCTCTCATTTCATCCTGATGATCTGACAGCTGACTCCCTGACTGACATTTCTTTCTTGATGAAGGACCATCAACTCAACCTTGCCAAACAGAACTTCTAGTACTTCCATCAAATCCCTGGTTTTATCCACAATTTCACCATTTTGTTAGGCAAATTAACTATAACTACTTAAAAAAAAAAATAAATAAAAAATCTCGAAGAGATTGATTATCAGAAGACTTTCTCAGACTACAAACTGCCTGATCCTGCAGATTTGCTTTATTCAAAAAGATCAGGCCCTTTCTTTCAGAACATTCTTCACACCTCCTTGTTTAAGCTCTTTTTCTGTCCAGGCTGGTCTATTGCAGTGCTCTCTTTTTAAATTTTAATTGCTTGATTAAATATTGTCAAAATTTAAAATAATATACAATGCCTAGCAAAATATTCACACCCTCACATAAAGCAAAATCTTGATTGTTTATAATGTCACAAAGTAAACAACATTTTCACACAGCTTTAATCTGCTAAAAATATCTAAATCTGGAAGATATTAAGATATTACAAAGATTAACACCATGGGTTTTTGTAAAAGTTGTTTTGACTATTTTAACTTCACACCTTAATAATAACAATAACAATAATAAAATCAATTTACTAAGAAGCCTCATTTGTTCAGTAGGGCCTTTTATTAATGGAATTTATTTTCATATTTTGTATATAGGTTTATATCTATTATACATTAATTACTTTCTGTGACTGCACACATGTATTCCGTAAAGCAGTTTGTTAACCCTGTTTTTAAAAGGTGCTATATAAATAAAGCTTTACTTACTATTGGTCACTGACAATGACTGATCTGAAATATGGTTTTACTGCCCTCTAGAGGAAGACTGAAAAGTGCAGTATATAAAGGAAAGGAGGGGACTTGCGGTCAAATATGGTGACTCGTTTAACCCGTTCAACTGCACACACCCAGAGCAGTGGGCAGCCACTCTCTATACATTAGGTCAAGACTGCCCCGACAGTATTATATATTGCATAAATAAGAATGAAACAATGATTTGCAGACTAAAGTAGGCCTGCAACTTTAGAGAGGCAAGGTGAACATTAGTATTTTAGAAAGCACAAAGCACAGGGTATTTTGTTGCACTAATATAGACTACTATGAAAGCAACGGAAAAAAATGCTCCAGTATCAGCTTTTATTTTAATTTAAAAATTAACTAATCCTAAATGTCAAATGATTTTGCATTTGCAGATAAGAAAAACAATTTAAAGCAACAACTTCTGTGTTGTATGTCAGTTGTATTGCTGTCTATGGAGGGAAAGATGTCTCATTTAAACTATCTTAATTTGTGTTCCGAAGATGAATAAAGGTCTTATGGGTTTGAAATGACATGAGTAATTAATTACCTTTTTTTAAGGTCTCAATGAAACTTAAAAAACCTAAAAATCCTTAATGAACAATCAAATTACAAAATGCTGAAATAAGATCATGCTGACCACAGTCATCAGTGCAAATGTAATACTTAAATTTGCTCTTTGTTAATTTTCTTTTACCACTGATGTGACTTCCTTTAATTCGGTCATGATAGCCAATTCTGAATATCAGCAAACTTACATATATCTGTTATGCAACAGTAACTTTTTTTTTTTACCAACTGCAGATGAATAAAATAATCTATCTCTACCTTTGTTTTCTGGTTGAATGTACTGACCGACTCAGAAATGTGTCACATTAGTAAGTAAAATGAGGTTAACTCCCTTCCATCTCTGACATGATGATCTATATTCCCTCATAAAACACCCACTACACCAGCACTTCATGAAAGAGAGAGACGGAGGAGGATAAATGTATGAAGGAGAGTGTTACTATACCATTCTGCATGGCCTCATCTTTCCAGCCGGAGGTGCATTTGTCTGCTTGCTCTAAAATAAATGGGAGAGGCACATTATACTTTAATATAATGACATTTAGAAAAAGGAAAAAAGAGAAACAGCTTGTGAACACAATTGGAAAACAGTGAATTCAGGACTCAACAATAAAAGTTTATGGACTAAATTGATACATTTATTATATTTAAGAGTACTTTGTTCTTTTATTTGCTTTAGACGAGCTTGATGTGTCATTTCTGGCCTGGAGGACAGTTCTAAGAAGTAATAGTGAGCTGGCAACCAGGTGAGAGACAGGGCCAACGACTGACCTAAAATATTCAGATGCCCATGTACCAGACTAAAATTCCAGCCAAAAGTTTGGGATCCATGGGATTGTTTTTAATGTTTCCAAATGTCTCTTTTACATGGTTTAGCTTGGTTTAGGGTTACTTGCATTTAATTTTACATAATTTATTGTTGTAATAAGTGCATGTAATATGTGTAACGAGAACACTAAAATAAAGTTTTTACGCTTCTGTAATTATAAATTTTGCAATTTATTAATTACAAACCATACTTGTAATCTTTATTATTAATTCGATAATTGTGCAGCATCAGTAGTGTAAGTCTCATAAGTGTGTTGCCGGATAATAAAGAGAGAATCATTTCAATTTCTTATGGGCAGGATTATACTGGGGTTTTGAAGACTGGTGAGCATTTATGGTGACATTGTTATATATACGAAAATATGAAGAACTGTATATGAAGAGTTAATTTGGAAAAACAGGTAACTTAGTTTTAAAAAATCAGGTTTTTCATTGAACATTCCAATTAATCTCATTTAAACTTCAGTTGGGTTATTTTGAATAGTTAAAGCAATAACTACAATATACTACTAACACAATAAACAATAAAAACATGATATAATATATATATATATATATATATATATATAAATAATAAATACATAATAATGATTTGGATATAGTAAATACCACTTTACCAAAGTAAAGACTAAATTATGAGATTATGGGTAATTTATCTGCTCCATAAACAATTCCACATGGGCTACCTTGTTATCTGAAGTGATGAGAATTTTTGAATGAACATTAGCTTGAATTTTAAGATTTAAAAATGTTCTGATCGGCCTGAATAAAAAAAAACATCAGACAGGCTGTGTGCAAGATAGTATGTACTATTTTATTTGTTTTAAAATTATAATTTACTTTAGTCTTTAAAAATTTTATGATTTAACTATATTTCTACTTATTTCTAGCTTTTCATCAACTCACAAATGCTCTGAAATACCCTCTGGAACCCCCTTTGGGAAACCCTGGGTAAATGGAATAGAGTGTGTGTTCTGGGACAAACTAAACTGGAGCAAAAGGGAATTTGAATAAGGAGAACTTCTGTACTCGTAAACAAAACATAGGAACAAACAGGATTCTAATAATCCTTTTCCCCTTTAAATCCAAGAAGTTGAAATGCCATCCTGGATTGTTCTGGATTTAAAAACCACAACAACAAAGTGATTCAGCCTGAGAAGGGTATGACTTGAAAGTTTAAAATGTTTTTTTTTTTTTACATTACCTGACATACTGCTTTATATTAGGCATTAAACATCATGATGTGTTCATCCACGGACTCGCTGATATCTGATACACAATGTCGAAGGAAAAACAACACATCAGCAGCAGAATAATGCAATAATTAAGAAATCCGACCTGTGGTCTTTTCTGTGGCTCAAAAAATAAGCAGTTTTGGCCTACCTCCTCCTTCGTGATATCAGAGTCGTCCCACAACGGTGTGGAGCAGCAGATGCTAAGGAAGACACACAAAATGAGAGACAATTACATAATGCTCAGAAACGACAGTTAACACAGAAGTTCCAAAAACTAAACTAAATGGCTCATGTTATTTTTGCTGTTTGGTAGGTCAAGCACTGCTCTCTGCCTCTTTCTAATACTTAGGGTTAGTGATCTGAACAAACTAGGACTGTCAATGGGTTAAAAATGCTTTTCAGTGAAATCAGGCTGAAAATTGTCAAACTGATTGTGGACTTCAGCTTGAATTTAGCTATTTTTGTTGATATTTTGGAATACAATCATTCTGAAATAATTGGGAGGAGGGAAGGGGCTTGACTGATCTATATCTTGAATACAATCCATGTCGCTTTGTGCAAAAGCTTCTAGAAAATACATTAAGACCAAAAGTAAAAAAAAGAGCTTTCATTGGAACAAAGCTGCAAAAATGACTCATTCTGAACTTCTGACTACAAACCTTTTTGCTTTTTCTGGCTGTGCAGTTAGAAACCTATTGGAAAGAAGTGACTAAGGTTTATTTGAATAAAAACTCATATTAGTCTAATCTGAAATGGCACATTTCAGTGCCGATTAATTTATGAATATGTGATTTTCATATCAGACACAGCAGCCCAGCAGTAAACACTGTTCTTACTCATTTCAGAAAGAAAAGAACACAAAAGAAGATGCAATAAATTGCCAAAGGTATTGGGTCACCCCCTTCCGATGAACAGATCTGACTCCTGTAGTAATTTTCATGTTTGGTGATGAGTTGTTAGCTCAAGGTCTGCATTTTAAGTCACACCTAACGTGTCCAGCTGGCATTATGACTTTGCTCTCTGCGGACCAGACAAGTTCTTCCACACTGTCTGAATCAATCATTTCTTTTCAAACCTTGCCTTTTACACAGAGGCATTGTCATGTTAGAATAGAATATCAGTATATTGGAAGAAATTAGCTGCATAAAAAAAATAAATAAATAAAATGCTTGAGTCTGTCAAGTAGAATTCAAAGGAATAGTTTCATGCTTAGGTTAATGGTTCAGAACAGTTGTTTGAGTAATATTATTACTGAGCTGGAACACAAATACTGTAAAGCGAGTTTCTGCTGTCTCTCAAAGCGAGAGTAAAAGTGCAGAGTGTGAAACTCTAAGCGCTGTTGTTACAGGACACACTGATGCCAAGAAAGCCTCAGAGTGATGCAAGTACACCACACACAAATGACACCAGCTCTACTAAGCATCTACTTTAAAACTCTTGCAAAAAGACTGTTTACTTTCAAATGTTTTTGACAAATTTGCAGCTAAGAATGCGTTTGGCAGAAGCATACAGCTCTTCACTGGGGAACCTGCAGCGGATGTGTGCAATGTTTTACTTTAATTTACTTTCATTTCAATATAAATATCTGCCGCCACTGGCAAAGTTATTTAGCAAAGCTTGGTGAATACAATTTTAGCTGTCCTTTTAGACTACATGTGATCATTTAAATTCAATTTTGCAAACAGAAAAAGTAATTAAATAAAAAGAATCTGTTATGAACATAAGATTAACAACATCATAATAATGGGAATTTCAGAACTTCCGGACTTTCTAAATATTGACAGAAAATTTTAAACAGTAAAAGCATAATTTTTTACATTTAATCAACATTGTTTACATGTTATTCACATGAACTCAAATCAGCTTTTCACTAGTTCACACTTCCTCATTAATAATCGAACAGAAAAGTGTGTTTGGCATGCTGTCCAGGGAGGGTGCCAAGAGGGGCGGAGGGATGGAAAGAACGAGATACCAGAGAAGGGGAGTTTGCTCTACTTTAAAGAAAAAACTTCTTGGCTCTGATAGGTTAATCGGTTAACAGGCTGATTAGGAAACGAGGAGCTAGCCGTGATTAAAACATTGTACGTGCTCCTCCTGAAATTTGTTTTTAAACATCCTTTATAAAAATAATAATACATTTTATTTATAGGCGCCTTTTCATATACTCAAGGACACTGTACACTTTACAGAACACCCCACAAACAATACAACACAGTAGTTACATAGAAAAGACAAGTGTAAAAAGATGAGTTTTAACTGAAGACTTAAACAGAGAGAATGAGTTAATGTTTCTAATCTCAGGAGGCAATGCATTCCAAAGTCGGGGGGCAGAACGACTGAAAGCTCTGTTCCCCATTGTGGAAAGACGAGCAAAAGGAACATTCAATTTAATTGAAGAAGATGATCTAAGAGTACGGGAAGGGGTGACGATGTGGAGAAGATTAGACAAGTATGGAGGGGCTAAGTCATGAATAGCTTTAAAGGTTAACAGAAGGATTTTAAACTCAATACGGAACTTGACTGGGAGCCAGTGAAGTTGATGCAGAACAGGAGTGATGTGGTGAGTAGAAAGAAATCTCGTGATAATACGGGCAGCTGAGTTCTGGACCAATTGTACTTTGTGAAGAGTTTTTGAGGGAGACCAAAAAGAACAGTTACAGTAGTCTAGGCGAGAGGTGACAAGGCTATGAACAAGAACTGCAGCAGAGTGAGGGGTGAGAGAGAGGCGGAGGCGGTTAATATTACGTAGGTGGAAGTAGGCAGACCGTGTAATGGTATTAATGTGTGAGAGAAAGGAGAGGTTGTTATCGAGGATGACACCAAGACTTTTAACTTGAGAGGAGGGGGATACAGGACAGTTATCAACTATAAGAGAAAAGTTATGGGATTTGGATAATGTAGATTTTGTACCAATAAGAAGAATCTCTGTTTAATCACCGTTTAGTTTAAGAAAATTAGATGTAAACCAGTTTTTGATTTCGGCCAGACAGTCAGTAAGGGCGGTAGGTGGAGGGGTGATGGTGGGTGAAGTTGAAACATAAAGCTGGGTGTCATCCGCATAACAGTGGAATTGAATATTATATTTCCTGAAAATATTGCCAAGGGGAAGGAGATAGATGGTGAACAGAAGGGGGCCCAGGACAGAGCCTTGAGGCACTCCTGAGGTAACAGATACAGGGTGAGATGAAAATGATTTGAGCTGAATGAATTGGGAGCGGCCAGAAAGGTAGGATGTGTACCAGTTAAAGACATTGTGGGTGATACCAATGGAAGATAGTCTATTGAGAAGAATGGAGTGAGAAATGGAGTCAAAAGCCGCACTCAGATCAAGTAGTACAAGGATAGAGAGTAAGCCAGAGTCTGCTGCCATGAGAAGATAGTTAGAATCTTTAAAGATCAAAGATCTTTAATCTGGACCCTGACCCCCAGGCCCATTTCTGACATTAAAAGAGAGGATTGGATAGAGGAGTGTGCGTTTTAGTTCTCCATGTATTTTTTTTGTTGTTGTTTTACTTCTTCCTAAATAAAGATTAGGCCTTTGTCAATTGCATAGTGACAGATAGAATTGATTTATTGTAGAAATATGTTAAATGTTTGCCTGTTATTCCAGAAGCAGTTAACATGAAATGAGTCTATATCAGTTATGACATTCTTTAAAGCAGCGTATCACCACACTTCCTTCACGTTGTGCTCCCTATTACAGATAAACATCTACAACCACACACATAAACATCCAACACAGAACGAGCTGTACGATAAGTCACCTGACCCTGGTATTTTGACTGCTTAAGTGTGCATCCTGTTCAGATTTATTCCCCGCATTGTAGTGCAAACACACACACTTACATTTGTGTATATCTATTATGTTTGTATAAATACACACACATGCATGTATATATTTAAGAAAAATGTTTTGCGTTTATATCTAAATTATTAAATATATATATATATATACAGTATATATATACACACAGTGAGGTCAATAAGTATTTGATCACCCTGCGATTTTGCAAGTTCAAAACACATTAAGACAAACAAATGTGTCAGCACAACAGGCAGAGAACAACAGTTGATGATCTCTGTGCGTGTTTGGTTTGCGGTTCAGAGAACTCATCATCATGGTTTACCCCAAAACACAAACGTTTTATGAAAGATTTTCTTGGAAACAGGGCCACACTGGATCTTCTTAACTAAAGCAGAGGCAAACAAAGACAAACACAAACACAGCAGGTGAACAACAGATCTGTGAGTTCAATGACAATGAACAAGAGTTGGAAACATAAACTCGGACAAAGTGGAAAAAAAAAACAGCACAGATTTGTTCTTTAGTCAACAACGTGGCAAAATCCACTGGGCTCACCATCTTGATTCTGTGCTGTATCTTATTCTCATATTTGTGCAACAGAGAAACAATGTGAAAACACAGAGGCATGTCCCATACAAGTCACAACATGGAACTTATAATTGTGGGGTGATGTAGTAAAAAAAAAAAAAGTTTTATTCATGTACTGCCTTTCCCAAACTTAAAGTTGCTTTAAAATTAAGTAATTAAATGGGATAGTCCAAATCACTTTCATCATCTACTCAATTACCATGCTGTCCTAGATGAGTATGCCTTTCTTTCTTTAAACGAGCACAAAGAAAGATATGCAGAAATATAATCCAACTTTAAATTAATTTTAAATTGAATTAAAATTTAAAGTGAACTGGACCTTAACCTGGTGAGTAAGTATACAATGAGCATCAGCTCAAAATAAGATGAAAATGCTTGTTGATGCCAGATGTCAAAAGAGAATGGCTGACTGACTTCTGACGAACTTCTGAAAACATTCCTTTTTTTGGTTGATTGATGTAATAATTCCACAACATAGGCTGGATTGAAAAATGGCTCTCCAGGCACTAAACCAAAAAGTACCACTTTTCACACACAATTTAGTGCAGTGTCCAGCTGAACACCAACATTTACTTTTTATTTCTTATTTTTCCACACAAAATGGGGTTCCTTGAACAATGCTATATTATTATCTCAAAATCACAGTGCATGATTTGTAGACTAATACATTTTCACATTTACATCACATAAATAATCCAAAGAGAAAGGCAAAAGTTTGCAGTGGAGAAACCGTGTGACCCAAGCGTGAAGACTTTTACATTGTAGCTAAAGAACAGATTCCAGACCTCACGCAGCCAGTGAAAGTGTGTAAGTGGGACCAGATCAAAGTACTGTAGCATATTCTGAAACCAGTGAAGCATGCCATTAGAAAGCTGATCAAACAATAAAAAAGGCAAGACCAGACAAGCATTCCTACATGGACAATATTACAAGCCAAGCAAAGCAGCAGCTGACAAAGGGAACAAGACAAGCTGGACAGGACATTCAATGGGCAAAGCACTTTAGTGAAATCCTTAATGAACCAACAGCAGATGCTGATAGACAAGAAGCAGAGTGATTTAGATGTGAAAGTGGTAATACGATGTTGCTAAAAAGAACATTATTTTGAGTATTTGGTTTAATGCAATGTGTTTACAGTTTCAAAAAACACACATTTTTTCACATAAAATAAATTAAAAAGTATAAGTTTTATGAGCACAAACGCTCACCTTGCTCTGTTCTGTGATGTGCGTTGGTAACGTAACGTAATACGCAATTACGTTGAAAAGGTCAACCTTGACGCAGGTGGAAGTACCGTGTCAGTGTTTACATGTTAAACGTGCAAAGAAAGTAAAACGCCGTTTCCAAAAAAAAAAAAAAGGAAGTAAAAAGGTAAAACAACGATGTCGGACGATTTTGAACTTAGAAGAGAAGAGG
>JAUCMT010000043.1:1381726-1393003 GCA_032357475.1 Enteromius thamalakanensis | reverse complement strand
AAACACTTTGTGATGTTTCAGACAGTCATTATGAATAAAATCGAATCATTTTGAATCGAAAATCTTTTTGAATCGAATCGTGGCATCAAGATTTGGAATCGAATTGAATCGTGAGATGGTAAAAGATTCCCACCCCTACTATACATGTATTCTAACTCTATTTTACATGCAAATAGAGCCAAAATCACAGCATATAGCCATTTTCTATATCTTATGTGTACTTGGTTTCATTATTATGAATTATAAATATAATTATATACGATGATAAATAAGGATTTTAATCTAGATTAATATATTGTAAGGTAGAGCTAGTTCAGTAGGCCTGGTATTACTCATTACTCATACTAATATGAGAATGAAATTTTGATACCGTTACATCCCTAATGTTTAATATGGCTAAACAGCAAATTGCCTTACATGAATTGTCTCTTTATAATTTCCAATTTAAACTAGTGAAACGTGACAGATTTTTGTCACGTTTAACTACCTGCATCTTAACTAACACTCTTTCACCAGTAAAATGGTCTTACTCAAATATTTTGAAATTAATAAGTGCTGAGACAAAAATAGCCTTAAAAAACAATAATAATAATAATGAAAAAATAATTAAAACTTAAAATATTCCACTATTCAGGGGACACTTTGGCCATATCTGACTATTGGAGGGAAACTTGTCTCCTTTAATGTGTATGGTGGTTACAGCCCTACTGCATTGTGATATATAACGTTGCAAAATAAATTACACACAATACTAATATACATATCATCACACAACAGAATATCATTTTTGGTCCATCTGCCCTCCCCTACTGCAGTCTGTAAGTTACAGTAAAAGAATATGGCAGAAATACAGCAGAGAAGGGCTGAGGAGAGGTCAGCTGTGCCGACAGAGCTTTGACGTGACACAAGCTGTGCACTCACGTCACCACGAGGAGTCTGCAATTAATATCTGAGAAAGAAAACAAACACTGACATAGTAAATGAGCAGGTGTGCATGAGATTCAACACTTCAAACAAAACACCAGCTTCATATGAAATTTAAAATAAAATGAAGTTCTTTGGATTCCAATATACGTTTGTTAGCTTTAATGACGTCTACTGTACATTCTACTCCTTAATGTTTACAAGAGTTTTAGCAGATTTGACCTAAAGTTCGATACCAGTTCCTGAACGATACCTTTTTCGATACCAATTTTATGAAATCAGTTTTAACAAAATAACATTATAATGTTTGAAAAACTCAAAACCTTATCTCCTGAGCCACTGCACGAACAAAAATATATCCAACAGAGTGAATCAGTGCAAATTGTTTCTAATTAAGTTCAAATAGTTTCTGTTGACACGTCTGTTATCCGACCTTTCCACTAGTGCATTATTATTTATCCTTAATATCCTTATAATTTTTTCCGCTATGAAAATTGTATTTAATTTTTATTAAGGCATAAAACTAATAATTGTGTTTTAACTAATGAAGATTTGTTTTGATTGTTGGAAAAAAAAATGGGATTTTATATTACACTTTAAAACACTAAAGAAATAGTTTTGATAATTTTTGTAGTAGCCTATTATGTACATTCTACTGAACAATTATAATATATTTCTGCTGCCATGTCTAAAACAACTTTTATTTTGATGGCTTGCCATGAATACCTTTACAGTTCTGTTTGCACATGATATGATTTACTCAAATGAAACGGTCAAATGCTCTTGAAGCCAACCTCGGAGCAGTTCTGGAGATGTTATTCATGTAGCCTATTGTTTTTATGTCCTCATTTAGAGAGACGCAAGACATTAATATCCCCGGAAGCGTCACATGCAGGTCAGTATTCTATTAAACAAAACGCGTATCTGCATTAACACAGAGACATGCATCTTTTTTGTGGTTAAATATTGACAAATGCTATTTGAAAGTGGGAGTGTGCGGCATACACGTTTATGAATGTGTGTGGAATCATGCCAATGAGTGAATCATTTATCTTCTATTTTTGCTGCAAAAACCTTAAGTAAAAATATATGTTAAAAATGGTCAATTTAACACCTAATTATAAATTACGCTTGTTTATAAGTGTTATTGTAATTTATATCTGAATGAAAAGAAGCCACTTTGGAGGCCGGCTACCATGTGGTTCACTCTCACCCTGAAGGGCCCTGATCTGGAACATTTTCCCCATCAAGAGACTCTCCTGCCCTAGAAGAACCGGCTGCATGTGTATGTCAGAGCGCTTATGTAACACACTGGCCTGCTCTCATCCACTCTCCACTGTTCATTTCTGCCTGCCTATATTTCCATTCTCATTTCACTTTCATAACGTCCATCTTTCCATAATTATATTCTCTCTTCCTCTTGTTGCTGTACAACATTAACCAAAACACCCAAAAACACTCTTTAACAGCAGCTGCTCCACATTGTTTGGAATTCTTTGGATTCAGTTTTACAACAACAGATGGCACAGAATGATCAATTCCAGCGGTACTGCTGATTTGATCAAGAAACAGATGGAATTTATTCAGTATTTTAAATTCAGACAGCCTGGCCATGTAGTGAATTAAAAATACTTCTGTTAGATTAACGCAGCAGAGTGACTAAATACACAATATGCAGTATAGTACAACCTCATTGCTTTTACCTACCCATTACAACATTTCCTAGAATATAGCTTTTTATGACCTAAAACACACACAATAATCACATATAAACACATATAGTTACACAAAAATGATCTCTAACACTGGCAACTAGGCAGTTTTAATATCAAAGCCTACTCGGCATCATCAATCCGGCAAAAATCAGGCAAGAGCTGACAAGCACAAATCATAGTGTTTAAAAACTGTAACTTTGCATGTAATTTAAAAATTGCTCTCATCGGTTGTAGCATGTCTTTAACTGACTGCATCAGCAATAGTCCTGACTCGCACACTGCCCTAGGGTGAGATCAGCAATTATTGCTATTATTATCATCCATCCCTCTCAATTTTTGGCCTTTAACATAATTTTCCTCATTTGCAGAGTCAGGCTTTGGTGAAGACATATACTCTAAAGGATACTCTGTGTGCTACTTTTTTAAATAATATACTAAGTTTTATATAAATATACAACATAGATGTTAAAGACATATGGTATACAGTATATGACACTAGTTTCCTTTTTGTTTTTCGTTTTTGGACATTGTTTTTTGTTCATGATAAAAAAAATAAAAATAAAATGAAAATTCCTGATCTCTTCCATGTAATTGAGAAATATCTATAATTGATAAAAAGCTGACAAAATTAATTATTTTCTACTTCTGTGTTTGTATTATGTTACAGTGAATACATAAGATGTCTTTGACATCATAGTCTGATGCATTAGTGAACTGATAACAGGATCACTGGAAACAAATTATTATTATTATAATTATAATAATTACAACATTAGAAAACTGGTTGTTTACTTTTAACTATGTGAAAAAAACAAACAAACAAGCAAGGCTCTTTGGTAATCTACTGTAGCTGCAAATCAACACAGGCTTCTGCAAAAAGATATGAGCATGACAAATATGCAGCAACATGTAAGTAACTGCGTTAATCGTCACTGCTTGCATCAGTAAATCAAGTGACTAAATGGTCCAATACAGTCATATTGATCTCTTAGGAGTAAGTAAATTAGATGAACACAGAAAGCATTCAAAGAATGCTCCCTTTATAACCTTTATAACTAATTTGACTTTAAAATAACATTTATAACTAATAACTTACTCTACACAATAAAATAATTTATTTTCTCCTTAAATAAAAAAAAAAAAAAAACAGTAGACATAAAGCTAGTATAAAAACTACTCTTTATAACACATTCTTCCTCTTTTTCTGTATTTTCACATTACCTTATTTTAATGTAGGGTTTGGAAGCAAAGAAAAGATTCATTCCGAATCGTGAACAAGCAAACTCCCTTTGCAATTCCCATTTGAAATTCCAGCCAATGAGAATCAAACACGCAATCAGACCGCAGTGTGAACGTATGATACATAAAGCCACCATGGCCATTTCTACTATCACACAGCCCAGCTTCTTGGAAAAAGTTGCAATTCATTTTCAATGAGAAGGGCGCAGTCCAAGGACACTGATGAGCGATAAAGAGATGGAGAGCTCGTCTAACAGCTGTGTGTGTGTCACCTTATGCAGGCATCCCTCACAGCAAATGATATGTAAAAAAAAAAAAAATTATATATACATATAACACTTTAGAATAGGGAACAATACAACATTAACTACAACTTTTCCCTCAATAAATTCCTAATTTGCAGAATATTAATAGTTAGTAACTTAGTTACTAAGTCTAGGTATTGGTAGGAAAAAAATGCAGAATAAGGTCATGTACAATAAGTCATTAATATGTGTATAATTACTACTAATAATAGCTACTAGCTAATATTCTAGTAACATACATGCTAATAAGCAACTAGTTAAAAGACCTTAAAATAAAGTGATTGAATATAACTTATTTTAGCTACTGTATAATAATAAAAAAAAAAAAAAAATGTGATAAGTTGATTTCAACCACATTAATAAAATTTAGTAAATTCAATAAATATTTTTTTCAGTCCACGTCATAAAAGCTAAATACTATGTTTCTAACCACAAGCTGAAAGCTATAGTTTCAACCACACAATGTTGCAAGGCTTGTGAGCGAATGTTTGTTTGTTTTCAATGGCAGACCACTGCAATGTCTTATTAACGACCATGTTTAAATATCAATGGTTTTGGGAAATGCACCCCAGGTTTGCAATAACATGACAGTAAATGACTGATTACAGAATTAAATAAAAAAATAATTAATTGCAACATGGAAACAAAGCATATGAGCATATCAGATGATGACAGACAGACAAATTCGCTGTAATCCCACGGGCCGGAACACATGTCTGAGATGCCCACCACATGACATGTGAGCTCCACAAAAGAGCTGACATTACACAACCACAAACACACCAAAATAGACAACGATCACCTTACATCCTGCCTAACATCCCCCTAAAGTGTGTCATGAGAGCTGCCTGGCTTGCTTTGGCCTAAAAAGAAAACAAGGAACACAAATAAAGATGCAAACGTGTACACACATGTATATATTTTCATCATCATTTCAAGCCAAACGGAAAGTAGACGGCTAAAAATACTGCATATACTGGCAATGCAAAACAATGTGAAAATTGTGATGATTGTAATGCTATTACACTAGTTTAGGCTTGTGTAAACTTCAGCCAGTCTGCCCTTCATGTGGTTTAATCCAGCCTGTGGATCATTTATCCTGAAAATATTTGTTTTTTCTCCTTTCAATAGCTCCATTATATTGCAATACGACCTAAAGAGCCTCCACAAAAGGGTTGCCGAATCCTAGAAGATCCAATCCACCCAGTCAGAGCATTAAACTTGTACAATATTATAGGATACTTGAATGAAGAGAGACTGCCGTGTTCGGAATTCTTATTTACTAGATGCAGTACAGAACAGAACACACAACTTTGCCAGCACATCATGTGTCGGTCTTGGAACTTTCCCTCCTCCCCTGGGTCCCTTAACTTGCCCCTCCCCGTCTTTGCTTTCTTAAAGGGGCTTTGTTTAATGCAACATATATATATAGTCAAAACACTACAAAATATTTTAATCTGTTTGTCCAATCTGTCAACAATAAGCCTGTGCCTGCTTTCCACTTGTGAGAGAAAATTATTGATTTCCAGAATGTTCTGCTTAAAGAAATGTTGCAAACAAGAGGGAGCTACTCAAATGCAGATGTGACATCTACTTATCCAGAAGCAGAAGATTTGTTTGAGTATTAATCCACAAATCCACACTCTCATCATACTGTAATTCACACAGTGCACGTTCATTCCATCTCAATTTCTGATGGAATTTGGGTTCTTTGTCACTCTTGTCCTGCTTAGTTGGGGTTTAAAAGACACATTTAGAAATATTATCGCTTTGACTGCACTGACACTATCGGAGGAGAACATAACCTAAACTGTAACGGGCTGCTTTATAGCTGAATCAGACTGGTTTCATAAATTATTTGTTGACACACTTACAAGGTGAATTTATTCAACATTATGTGCTGCTTTGCTTTGTGTAGCTGCTTATACAGTAGCTGAACTAATTTTTTTTAACAAAAAATTACCATGATTTTAACAGTAAAAGATTGCACAAACCTGGTTAACTCCCCCCCACTATACAATGAAAAACAGTATTGGAGAATTTTACAGTATGATACAATTTACAAGGAAAACCTTTCCTAATAATATGCTAGCTAGCCAGTTTTGTGGCTGATGTTTAGTCTGTTCATCATGCCATGGAAAAGGGGGCGAGGTGAACAGAGCTCATTAATTATGTTAAATATGCATTTTTAAATGTAAATTTAAGCTAAATCCATAAAACCTAAAATGTTGCAGTCATATTTTTACAGCAAAATTCTGGCAACCACAGCTGCTATTTTTGGTTGTTCAAACACACATCCGCTGGTTGACTCTACTTAAAATTACCACCTTAAACTATGCTTTTCATTTCATTTTGTGAATCAAAAATGAATATAAAAAAAATCTATTTGCTTGGGGATGTGCTATTGTGTCCTGCATAAATGCAATTATTCCATCTATTTACAGAAGTAAATAAAAATATCCATTAATAGTTTTTTTTTTTATCTAAATCTATAATAAAACATTTCACTGTTGCAAGGTTATGATGTTTTTTTTTCTTCTTTTTTCAGTTTTAAGAATTTTCATAAACAGCATGCTAATTAAAAACTCACCAGAAGAAGAGAAGGTGAAATAGTCTTTTTATAATCCCCTTTTTTAAGGTTTTCTAACACCTATACTTCAGGGGATGGCAGAATAATCCCATCAGTCATGGACACAGAACCAATCGGGGCAGAATATTAGATTTATGAGGAATTATACTGTACCATACTGTATACTGTGCCAAAGTACTATTTATAGCCTAATGTGGCCCTTGTGCCAAAAACTTTAGTCAGCCCTGGGTTAATTTCATGATCGTTCCTAGACTGAGAGAATTTGAATAACAGAATTACAATAGAGATGTAGTGATCATAGTGTCTCATTGCTGTAACTAGAACTGCATTTATTTTTGCTGAAACTGTGTCAGTTTGTTTTAAAGGGCTCTTGGTAAGGCTGGAAGATCTGTTGGATGAGAAGCTAGACTAACTTACAAAGGTTTAAGTGAAACAAGTAATAAATAAATATTCTTTTTTCTTTTCAAATATGCAGATCAGTTGAAATAAGCCTGGTTTGGTTACTCTGGTGAAAAATTGAATATTGAAGTATGCATTTAACATTGCCCAGCCCTAAAAAGGAAAGCCCAGCTAACACTAACAGCTCTAATGTGCGTCTTTGATGCTTCTGCTTAGCACAGAAGTCATTATGTTGCCCACTCTCCTTCCCCATTAATCTTTCTCTTTGCCCTTCTTTGTCTTCTGTCTTTCGCTGTCCTTCAATGCTTGAAGGCCATCCAGCTCACTGGCACACGTTTTTGGCTCACATAGCAGGTTTGCTCAGGCCCCTAATGCACTTTCCCTCTCTCTACCTTTGTTTTTCACACAACTTATTTAGATCAGCTTAGGAAAAGATTAAATAAACACTCTTAGGAATAGCTCACCCTGAAATGAACATTCTGTTTTTTACTCACCCTCAAGTTGTGCCAAAACTGCTGTTAATGTTTACAACCCAGGTAGAAATAAAGTGTGCTTGAAGGCACTAAAAACACTGAAAAATTATGTATAGTACATTTTTTTTGTGTGTGTTTGCTAAAAAAATTGATGTATAGCACTGTCATGTGATTTTTACTGATCAAAATGTTGTTGTGGCAGAAAAAATGTGGGGAATACTGTATATATACCATGCTTTAAACTTCTCTTACATGCCTGACTCAAGTTCACCAGTTTGTGGTGATGCTCCGCTTTAAATTAACATATTTTGTTGACTGAACTTCCCTTGACTTCTAAGCACAGCAGCAAGGAAACAATGTTATATATATTGTTTTCTAAGCATCAAATGTCCTGTGTAGTGCCATTGTCATGGTGTAACTCTGCCACAAAACCCCAGCCAAAAAAAAAGGAAAAACACAAGAGACAGATAAACTTGGAGACATAAGACACGTCTGGCAGAAACTTCTTAATGTAGCATTTTATAGCTAAAATAGACTGCCTACATGCCGCTTCTTTGTGCTTACTCTTGGGTCAACAGAAAACAGTGAATGGTGAACTTTTTCAGAGTCATAGCTGAATTTGTCCATATATACACAGGACAATTATTGAAATTTTGACAATTCTGTTAACCATGGGGTCAATATAATACATGTAACAGGTTTAACATTCATTAAACACACACACACACACACATACAGTATAATAATAATAAGGGAGAAAACCAGTAGCTCTAAGTGAAATCAGAGATTGAGCACATCCATATAGCCAAAATGGCATAATCATAACACCCTGCAAATATTCGACTGCGAGTCAAATCATCCCTAATTTATAGTATTCAGATAATAATATATTTTATCCTAAAGAAAATAAGTGAAGGAAAAGGTTGTTTGTGGACTGAACAGCTGCTATGGTTTATGTTGTCTGATCAGTTATTGTTGATTAATAAAAGTTTAAACTAAACCCCCAAACTGTGTTTATTATTATTATTATTTTTATTATTAGACTCACTCCTGAGTAATATTCATCATACCTGTCACCAAACTGCACCGATAATGTCCCATTAAGCATTAGTGGAGCCAGACAGCTCGTAGAACAGCTGGATACAGCACAGTAGATTCAGAAATACCAACCATTAGCTGAGATTACTCTGCACCAGTTCAGGATCCTTCCCCAAACACATCTCAGCCAAACTAATATAAACAGAACTGGAAAGATAGTGTTGAAGTGTTGCAAAAATAGTGTAATTCACAACACATACAGCAAGTTCATTTCAGTCAGTATGACGTTACGTCATTGACTAATATCATGGGGTCCCACATGGGAGACCATTAAACTCTGATATAAGATGACGGCGTGCAAATCGCTTTTTGGTTTCTACTTTGGAGCCGAATGGTTGAGAAATGGAGAATCAAGAAGTTTACCTGCTCAGTTGGAGTGTCCAGCGATCCAGTGGAGAGACTGGACAAATTTGTTGTGGCAGTCCTCCCCTTGGCAGTCCTGACCTAAAAGAGCAAATTTCTAACAGCTGCACGGTCTTTAAAATGTGTCCTCTTTTTGACCGTGAGCTTCTGGGTTTCCTCCCCTCTCGAGGTCCACGATCACTGTCTCACTTGTCTGGGCCTCAGTTATGCTGAGACCGCTTTCGTGGATGGTCCATGCCCTCATTGCAAGCGCATGTCCATGGCTTCACGTAGGTCATTGCTTTCTTATATTAGAAGGCTAGCTTTGTCCATTACCCCTTCCAGTTCGGCAGGCTGTAAAGGTTCCTCAGCTGCATCGACTAGTGGCTTGGCAGACCTCAGGGTGACCATCAAGAATAACCCACAGCAAGTCGCACAGGCTCCCGACCACCCAACGCGAGGCCCCGTGGAGCTTCTGATTAATGCCGCTGGTTCATCCCAGACTCCTTTGGCCCCAGTGCCTTTCTTCCTGAAGGATCATGAAGCTCACCAAATTGTGGAAGGCACCATGTACATCTAAGGCGCGGCTGAGCCCCTGCCTCCTCGCGGAGATGCCCCAGTTGGAGTACGTGGTTACGGTGCACCTACGCCTGCAAAACGCTGCCTCCTGGAGGAATCGCCCGCGTCTCTTGTTCGAAGCCTGTAAGCTGTCGTCAGCTCTCGCTTGCAAGGCTTAAAGTGCCTCTGTCTGCCAGTAGCCGAGGGTGCACCCTGCCGTTGGGAAGACATCATCTGATCGTCAGGTTCCTCAGAGGAGCGAGTAAGTTAAATTCAAAGTTGAATGCCTTCGAGCCGCTTGATGCAGTTAAGCACAAGATTTTGTTGTTAAAGACTTCCCTCCTGCTTGTGCTGGCATTGATGAAGAGGATGGGGAACCTACAGGCATTTTCAGTCAGCCATTCATGCCATTGAATTCGGTCCGGCTTACTCTCACGTTTTCCTGAGACCCAGACCTGGTTATGTGACTAAAGTTCCCACCACTCCCTTTCGGGATTAGGTGGTGAACCTGCAAGCACTGCCTTCGGAGGAGGCAGATTGACTCTTGAGTTGCTGTTTGCCTTGCACCTTCACGTGGAACAGACCCAGAGTTTTAGGAACTCCGAACAGCTCTTTGTCTGCTTTAGAGGTCAGGAGAAGGGAAATGCTGTCTGCAAACAGTGGTTGGCTCATTGGGTGGTAGATGCCATCACCCTGGCATACAAGGGCCAAGGTAAGCCGTGCCCCCTGGGGGTGAGAGCCCATCCCACTCAGAGTGTGGCTTCCTCTTGGGCGTTGGCGTGGCACCTCTCTAGCACACATCTGCATAACTGCGGGTTGAGCAACACCCAACACCTTCGCCAGATTCTATGACCCTCATGGTGTTGGGAAGGTTGTGTGGGATTTCCATTTTGTCTGACACGCTGTCCCTGCAGAATGTGAGCATTTCGGACTCCTACTGTACATAACACAGTCCAGGTTGTGGTGTTTTCTATAGGGACCCCATGACATCAGAAAATGACGTAACGTCATAGTGAATGACTGGAAGGGAACGTCTCGGTTATGTATGTAACCGTATGTACACATGCTTCTATCTTAATTATGTCTTCCAAGCAAATGAAAGGTACATGGACTTTACATTTAATTTTAGATTGTTTATTTTAAAATGCTTCTAATGTTCAAGTTCTGCAGTACCTGTCACCATCTTGGAGACAAGTGACACAAACAAATAAATATTAATTCATAAAACAATTGATTTCAAAACATTAATTTAACAACACTGTTCCTGTGTTCAGCATGGATTTTAGATTTGTTCTCAAAAAAAAATTTTAAGCATTAAATACCTCATCATTGGGGCTCAGAATATCACAGACAGCGGTACATTGAACAAATGTGTGTGTGTGTGTGTGTGAAGGTTATGTGTGGAAGTACAAAGTTTTGCCTAGACAAAGGTCAGCAAATATAATGTTGCATTGCCTCATTAAAATGAACAAAATTGAAAGGAAGGTTTGTGTATATTACCAGGGGCGTAGCAACCGGGGGGGACACGTCCCCCTCACTTTTAGAAACAGGTGATTTTGTCCCCCGCACTTTTTTTGAGCTAGCGCCAATATTTCCGCCCGTATTCTCTGATTTGTTCATTAGATTTGAGTGAA
>JAUCMT010000043.1:1285695-1301061 GCA_032357475.1 Enteromius thamalakanensis | reverse complement strand
CTGATCCGCCAGCTGGAGGGTGTTGTGGTTAAGGGTCGAAACACCCAGTGAAGGCTGGAGACCACCTGATGACCTCTATTCCAGGCCAAGGCTTCACCCATTAGAAATGGGTGTATATTAGCATTTTATATGTATTATACAACTGTGTGTCTCCCTTACCAAGTGCTTATTTTGTTTTGTGTTTTTGCTCATTCTGTGTACCAATCCTTCGGATTTATAGTGCCATTTATAATACCATTTTGGAACATTGCTCTGGTTTAACCTTCTGACTATATTCGCCAATCGCCCAACCCTCACTACCCATTTAGATATTCCTTGTAAGCTGTTGTCTCCACTGTTCCTGTTTACTGTTGTTTTGACCCTGCCTCCTAATAAAAGCATGCATTTGGATCCGACTGTGTCCGCTCCCTTTGTGACGGTGCCAACGGCAGCATGCTGACATATAACGTCATTGTGTTTCAGACATCCTAAATTCACGTCCTGACTCGTGGACCTTTTTCTATCCCACTCATCCCCTTTCTCCCACCTGGCTTCCTGTCTAAATACTTAAAAAAAAAAAAAAGAAAGACAAGGAAAAAAACAAAACAAATGCTAACTGAAGAAAAATATCAAAATAAGAGTCACTGAAGCTAAATAAAATTGTAAATACAGTGTGCTGCAGTCCTTGATATCCTTAAACTGTGTATAAAGTGTCGCTTTTATCAGATGTCTCTCTTTCAAGAAAGCAAACATAATGCAGAACAGGTCATTCTGGTTTCGAAGCCTTAAAATCTCTACACCAGGGCTGTCAAACGGCCTACGGAGTTCATCTTTAGCTCTGAATTAAACACACCTAATCAAGTCCTTCTGGCTTATTGGATGACTAAAGCTAGGTGTGTTGGAGCAGCGATAGAACTGATCCACGAGCTTAGTGAGATACTCCTGCTCTACACAGTGCTTTTCAGGAAGTCTTCTCTTTTCCTTTTCCCACACATTTGGTTATGGTGCAGCCTTATGGTAAAATGCTCTAATTTGTCTTTACATTATCAGTCTTCACTTGTAAGAATAACAAATAAACTTTTATATTTATATAGCACAAATAAAAAAAACAGCAGATTACCATTGTGATGTACAAAAAAAAAAAACTGAAACCATGTATGAATAGAATAAAAAAAAAGAAAAGAAAAGAAAAAAATGTTTACAGTGTTTTAAGCTTGAGACACGGAGCATGTTTTTCAGTGGCAGATGAAAGACTGGCATCGTGAAACAATCGCATCTATTTCTGATCACCTAAAATTGTTTCACAATGCCAGTCTTTCATCTGGTACAGCCAAAAACCACACAGTGTGTCTCGGGCTTAAGACTACTTAAAGCATTGTCAGCCGTTTTTTATATATATATTGATATTGGTTCCCAGACATGCTTTGCATGAGGAGTTATTTTATTTATTTTTTCCTTGTAAAGATAAAGACTTAATGTTTAATGTTCAATTATCTTTGAAGAAACTGTTGCCATTAAATAACAAAAAATTTAAATCTGCCTGTTACTGCCTGTAATCCCTATAGAATTTTTTAACAGTGAAGAACTAATCCATTCTGTAACAAGTCGGCAGTCAATAGAAAGTGTAATATTAGGGAAATATGATCACATCAGTCAGTTTGTATTCCCTCACTCTGTGATGAACTGTAAATGCAAATTAGTTTGCGATTGTGGTTACTAAATAAATGCAAAGAGTGTCATGAGTAAACGTGGGATCTGGTTTGCTCGTTGTGCAGTTTCCTGCTCTGTTCCTGGCCAGTGGAACGATCATGGCACATCCATCTGGAACGATGAATTTCTGACAACTTTCAAGCAACAGCTAGAAACTCATCTCTTCGAAAGACATTTATGTGATTTCTAAATAATAATTAGAAAATAAAACTTTTCTCTTTCCTTGTTCCCTTCTTATCTTGCCTGCAAATTAGCATTATGAACACTTGCTATGTTTATTTGCCTCGTTAGGATGTATTTCTCAATTGTACGTTATTTGAATAAATGTCTGCTAAATGAATAAATGTAAATATAAATGTAAAAGAATTGTGCAGTGTTCAGATATGAGGGGTCACAAAACAATCCTGATCAATAATTGTGAATGTACATTTGAATTCAGTAACTGTGAATGTCATTGTGCAGTCCTAATATCAACTATCAGTCTATAGAATTACGGTCAGGGCCAGATTAACATGGCCAGGGGCCCCTAGGCTACAGGTTGCCATCATATTTTTGGTCACACATTGTATATGCCTATATCATTTGTCTCTGCTAATATCATTGTTCAACTGTGGCATGAGGACAAGTTTTAACACACTAATAAAGAAAAATGTGTTACTCGCAAGCATTTTGATTTCCACATTCTCAGAACCACATTTTCAGTGAAGCCCTGCTGTGTGAACACAGTCAGACTGTCATGTCTAACATTCGCTGCAGGTTTTAATGTGTGGTTTCAGTAATGTACAGAGCCACAAATATGGAGACGGGCAGATCTGGAGAACTGGGCGTAAACTGCCCCTAACCCAGACCTAACAGAGCTTTCTCCACACCCTCTGCTCAGCCTGCAGTTATCCCTACTTGAGATACGTTTTTGGCAGGTTTAAGATCCAGTCTTCTTCTGAAGTTGCTTCTCTACACTGAGGTTTGTGGCATTGAACTCCGCTGCTATTGTTTCCTTCTGAGTCTAATGGATTAATTTACGCCCCTCAGAGAGGTTTACCTCCTAACAGGACAATGACACTTATCTCAAAGCCATTGACTTTAACGACATTCCACAGTTAACCTACTGCTGTGAGTAAAGTGACACTGCATATCTGACAATATAAAAGCATAAAAAGCATTTTAGATAATATACTGCCTGGCTTGGGCTTTTGCATCTAATGTTTATTTAAAAAAAAAAAAATATATATATATATATCTATATATATATATATATATATATATATCTATATATATATATCTATATATATATATCTATATATATATATCTATATATATATATATATATATATATATATAGTTACATAGTAAATAGTAAATAAATAGTTAGCAGCAGAAAAACGCCAGGCAATTTAACTCGTTTCATTTGGATATGCATAAAGAAAGCTGTGAACTGGAGCATGCTTTAATATGAACCTATAAATTCACTCCTTTCATAACGAAATGTTGTTCAACTTTCTTTGCAACAGTTGCATTTTTCTATCTTGTTATTGCATTTAAATTCATGATACTTCCATAATATTCTCTTATAAGACAATTAATGAATTAAAGAAGAAATGAATATGGCCACAAAATAAAGGAATATAACAATCTGAAAGCTTTCTGAAACTAAGCATACGAAGTAAAGAAAGGATAAAACGGTCTTGTTCGGCTTTTCTCTGTAATTGTCATAAGCTGTGTGCTTTCAATGATCAGTTAACATTAGTTGTTCATTAAGCCTGCTAATGTGCCTCGAGTCTGTGGGTTTTGCGGAAGGGAGGCGCTGCTCGCGCGCTCGTTCTCGCACTGGCTTCTCGTGCGCTCCAACTCAAAGAAAGTCTCAATGTGAAAGAAAGAAACATTTCATTTTGCTGTGACGGGACTGCTCGGCCGAAGACGGACAGATAACGGGTAGATAATCACGCTTTATTTATACCAATCATTTATCACCAGTCAATAGCATGCTGTGTGATCGCAAAATGATTATTTGATATCGACGCGATCATTTGTACCTGCGTTCGTAATAATGACAGAGCTGAATCTACTTTCTGTACGAGCTCAATTTTTTGTCGAAATGTAGCTCTGAATTAAGTGAATTGCTTGCTTTCATGCTCCAGTGAGCTTCATGTTGTCTGGTTCCCAAACGCTCTTCAGAAACTGTTATTTTTTGTTTCGCAAAAGAAAGAAATGCGCATGACCTGAACAGCATTTTGGGTGGAGTATCCCAAAACTGCGCCAGGGAAAAGGGAAAATTTAAAGCAATAAGCGTAATATAATAAAAAAGCCATTATAATAATATCAAATATCTTCACTTGTATATATATATATATATTTATAGAGAGAGAGAAAATAAACGCTAACTGTCCCTAGTCCTACTAAAATACTTACAATTAATTGTTGTTCTAATACGGAATCTGATTGACTTCATTGTCTTACGGCAGGGTTTCTGTTAAAACATTTTTTTAATAAAACTATCAAAATAAAGCACTTCCCAGCTAGCAAACTAAAGATGAATGCATTTCATTTGCTCATGATATTTACATCCATTTGTTTTACCCAGTTTTAACATTAACAGGCTAATAGACTTAACATGATGCATATTTATCAATAATACAAAAAACAGCTTTAGATTGTTGTAAATCAATCACATGCATTCATTTAATGTTGCTTATTTGGGTGTGTGCAGGGTTGAACTTGGGTAAAGATTCAGACTGCAAATTTGGCAGTAAAGCAACAATTGTGAAAAGAAAAAAAAAAAACCTGTACACTTCTCATCAGAGCCCTGTGAAATGCCTCAGGGCTTAAACGTTTGCTCATCTGTCTTCTATAGAAAACGTCTTTCGCTAAAACAGGGAAATGTAAGTCTTAGCGCTGCAAACACTATCATGTAATGTGTGTTTCATTCATATTTGAGGCTGGAGTGCGCCCTCAAGCAGAAAGTCTAGAAATTGCTCCCTTTATTAAAAAAAAAAAGAACAAAGAAAGAAACATAAATAAAGTTGCTGAGGAGATTGAGGCTTGCACAGCCTCTAGGGGAGAAACTATATAAATTATAAAATAGTTTAATAAACACTTTAAGCATTATATTAAGTATAATATTAATAATATTAGTCCACTTACATTAGACGGACCCACATTGCATCTGATGCAAACAGGCAATTCATTGAAGATTAAAAGTTTCAGGATGAATCTGCCGTTACATGAATCTACCAATGTTTTAATTTTGTTCAAATGTATATGTCACACTCGGGGGTGGTGGTGCGTGCAACAAAGAGTGCAAGAGACACGACAAAATGCAAATGCAAAAAGATTTAATGACAAAAAAACTCAAGATAACAAAACCAAAAGCTGACGAGGCAGCAAACGAGTGCACACAGGGATCCACACAATTCAATGACATTAACAGGACTTGAATACAACAAAAAGACAGAGGCATTTAAAGGGTAACAAATTAAGAGAAAAGTGAGGACAGTTGGCAGAAAATCACAGGTGAGACAATCAAACTGAACAGGGAGAAACCAAACAGACAGGACTAAACCAAAACATACAAAGACATGGGGGAGCACGAGACAGGATAGGAACAGAATGTCACACTTACAATCAGTGTTTGGTGCTTGTACAGCAGTGTAATTCATCTATCATTTTCTCTGATTTTAGGCGTTACTCATGGGTAAGGATAGGTTTAGGTTTTGAGATATGGTCAAGATTATATTAGTGCATTAAAATGCGCTTCCAGGGTTAACAAAATATGACCAAGGGACACATCAAACTTGGCAAAATCAGGATGTGTGCCAACATAACCTGTTGGCATATGCTTACGCTGAACTATTTTTGTATTTTATTCACAAACTATTTTGTGTAGTGCTGTCGAAAAATCGATAATTAAAAATAAAATATTAGATTCTTTATTTTGTTGTACTAGCACAAAAAACCCTGCCAACCTTTGTGAGTAAATGAAAAAGAGAACATTTTATTTTAACATATCCATTTACTTCCAATAAAAACAAATTGAATGCAAATGATCATATTATCCTCCCCTAATTACCTAAATTAATGTAAATGAATGTAACAAGTTACTCTCTACTCTTAGCTTTTTCAGTGGTGCTTTGTGATTTAAGTATCCAATGACTTATGAGCAATTCCTCACCTCTGAAATGTATCCTGCAGTTTTCTGCAGATGCTGTCAGGTTGTCGAAACAGCTGAGTACTTTTTATATTCATGTCGGCATCAGGCTGTCTAGTGGAGTTGAGCTGTACCTGTCAGTCTCACCTCTCAATGACCTTGCTGTATCTTACCTGTCTTTCATCTGCTGTCAAATGCTCTCTGTAGGTTCTTTTTTTATACACATTCTTTGAATTTTTGTGTGTGTGTGTGTGTGTACACCTGGTATTTATCACCTTATGGGGACCAATTGCCCCCACAAAGATAGGAATATCAGTAAATTTTGACCTTGTGGGGACATCTGTTAGGTCCCCATGAGAAAACAAGCTTATAAATCACACAGAGTTTTTTTTTTTTTTTTTGAAAATCCAAAGGTGTACACAGTTTCCTGTAAGGGGTAGGTTTAGGTGCAGGGTCAGTGTAGGGCAATACCACATACAGTTACATGTACAGTATAAAAATCATTACATCTATGGAATGTCCCCATAAAACATGTAAACCCAACGTGAGAGAGAGACAGAGCACGTTTGTATGGTCCGACAGGGATTGTTGGTGGGAGGAGTGAATGGCCAGTGCTCTCTCTCCAACCTCAATACCCTTAAGCAAGACACCAAACCCCAAACTGTTCCCTAGGCACCGCAGCCTTAGCTGCCCACTGCTCAGTGTGCTTCTATTAAACCTTTAAAATGAATCCAGAATGTGTCAGCAAGATACATTTTTAATTAGCCAAAAGAAAAAAAAATGCTTGTCACACCTTTATCAGTTTGTACTGCCTATCAATAGATGTTCACATAAAATTCAAGGCAATAATGTTTGCTTACAAAACCACCACTTACTCTAAACCCCTTTGCCCAAATTCATTATTTTAGATTTATGTGCCCTCTAGAAGCTTGCTTTCTGCAAGTGAACAGTGCATTATTGTACCACCCCAAAGAGGCACAAAAAATCACTTTCACAGACTTTTACATTAAATGTAAAGTCCTCCTGGTGGAATGACCTGCCCAACTCAACCCAAACAGTTAAATATTTTGTCTTCTTCAAGAATAGGCTAAAAACACATCTCTTCCATTTTTAATTGACCCTCTAGCACTCTGTATTATAATTATGTTCTTTAAAATAGCTTGCCCCTTTTTAACTTTAACTCCATTAATTGACCAACTGCAACTTTCTTTAAAATTAAATAAATAACATCCGATTCTCTATATTATTTTGTCTTTATTGTAATGCTGTTTACAGTTGCCAAGCAACTTTACTCTCAGTTTGAAAGGAAAAAAAAATCTATGATTATCAAAAAATCCATATATTTGATTTTAGGTTTATTTTGACAGAAAGTTCTAAACCCTTGAGATTTTTCACACTCTCCCTGGCCTTTTCTTTTCAACATCTGGATCACATCTGCTCTCACTAATGAGGGATTCAGTCTCACTCCACAGACTCCACAGACAGATCTGACCGCCTTGCAAACTTTTGTTAAACCAGCAGCAAAGTCTGCAAATGCTATTTTTCTGGTTGGCTGAACAGGCTTTCTAAAATACTGTATTTGAATCTAATTTTTTTTATTTGTTGAATTTGGTAAAGAAGCAGTGGGTTTGTTATGAAAGCACTGTTTCTTGATTGTAGATTCTATATTAAATTTTTATATTAATAGCTTTAACAAAATCTGTGTTTGTTTAACTTGTTTTGTTATGTCATTGACAGCACTGGCTTATAATTTGTCACCAGCCCATCTCTGCATATCATTCCTGACTATCACTGCCTCATTCTTTCCATGGTAGCCACAAATAAATCAAGAAAACTGCCGTCTTTGTCCCTTCATTAATAGGCACAGCATGCGTCCATACAAAGCCCAGCTATTCTGTGAATGGACTTTGATTGAAGGCTAGGTTCTTTCAGCAGTGTTGTTCTTATTCTTGTGCTGTAGCAGTTTGTCTGGCTGTCACAGCCCTAATTTATTGCTACTTAAAGATGAGACCGTTTTCACAGCAGTTCTTACTGGAAAGGAATTGGAGTGCAGTGTAAACTGAGAAAAGCTTTTCCAGCTAGCGAATGACACACTTCCAGAGAGCTCATGAAAATGTTAGATGTTTGTTTGTTTACAATTGTGAGGGCACACATAATAAAAACAAATAAATTATTAAACAAAATTTTGTGCAAGGATAAATAATTTTAAAAATAAATGCTGCAAAACGCTCAAAATGTAGAGCATGACACTTGCAATGCCAAGTTAATGGGTTCAATTCCCAGGGAAAACAGGGACTGACTTGCATTGTAAGTTGCTTTGGATAAAAACATCTACCAAATGCATAAAAATAAATACAAAAATCTGTCTGAATCTAGTATGATTTCATAGTGGCTTTACATTTCACAGTTGAATAGTATTGCAATACTGACTAAATTACAAGAAAAACTGAATCACT
Source organism: Enteromius thamalakanensis (assembly GCA_032357475.1). Classification (NCBI taxonomy): domain Eukaryota; kingdom Metazoa; phylum Chordata; class Actinopteri; order Cypriniformes; family Cyprinidae; genus Enteromius; species Enteromius thamalakanensis. Next base: position 1,292,775 of record JAUCMT010000043.1, on the reverse strand, counting down.
GCATTCAAATTATCCAAAAACGCATCTCAAAAGCAAACCCCTTTTTTGCCATGAAATTAATTCTTGTTTGATTTGCATGTGTTACAGAGAATTATTATGTTTTGCAAAAAAAAAAAAATTAAACTGAGGCCGAGATTAATGGTGGAAGGCACTAGAAGTCGAAAAATGAAGATACCAGAGAGAACAAGTAAGCGGTATTTAAAGTGGAGGAAAGGAGTTCTGATAGGGTAATTGGTAATAGAGAGATTGGCAGCAGCTGGCGATTGTTCGTATGTGTCCCTAATGAAATTCGTTATAATACCCCATTTAGTATTTTATTGAGGGAAAAGTTGTAGTTAATGGTTTGCTTATAACTTTTTAAGTTTTAGAGCTCAATGTATACCAACATAATTTAATGCTAACCAGATGTTACAAAGTGCAAAATGTCCTTCTTTGTTGACCATGGTACAACATAGTGATTAACCAATCACATTTGAAGAAACAGTTTGCAGTTTTTGTAAAGTTTATTGAAGGATTTCATTGTCATTCAACTATCATTTTCTCTGATTTTAGGCAATACTCATGGGTAAGGATAGGTTTAGGTTTTAAGATATAGTCAAGATTATATTTTTGCATTAAAATGCTCTTCCAGGGTCAACAAAATATGACCAAGGGACACATCAAACTTGGCAAAATCAGGATGTCAGGTTACTGTAGAGGTGGGCGTGTCTGTTTTGTATCTGGACGTCACAGAGATCATGCGCTCTGTATGCGTGCATTGCTATAGTCATCTAGATGGTGAAGCTAAAAGTCTAGTACAGAAAAAAATATGTTAATGTGTGGTTACTTTATTTTAACTATTATGTTTTTTATTTGTAGTTGTGATGGTCTGCTGGAAGTGCCAGTCTAACTTAGGGGAACACTTCCAGCCTCCTTGTTGTATGTCTGTATTTTTCCACTCCCTGTATGTTCTGTCACCTGTGCTGCCTGTCTCCACCCACCTCATGTGTTGCCCTAGTAACTGATATGTTCTATGCCCCTCTCGTGTCATCAACCCCTATATATACCCCAGAATTTGCAGTATTCCCCGCTCATCATTGAGTGTGTCTTGTACAACCCTTGTAAGCGTTTGTCTTTCTGTACTTGTATTGTTTATCTGGATTCACGTTGCCGACCTCGATTGCCTTTTGGGTTACGACTCTCGTTTCGTCCCCCCTGGACTCTGTTTGTTGAATAGACTCAGCCTTTTTTACTCTCCTTTGATTATTATTAAAACACTCTGCATTTGGATCCAACTGCCTCCCTGATCATTTCTTACAGTAGTAAACCCATGTTTAATTTTAATAATTAAAACACATGTAACCGAATGCAGAACTGTCTTAACAGTTTGCGTGATCTGGCTCTTTATTTGTGTTTACTTCTTATTTTCTTTATCCAATGCGCGTGCGGTAAGAGCATCTACGACATATCGCGTTGGTCAAAACACACAAACAGTAGGTAATTTGCTCTGGAATTATCACAGAGGTTGTGAGAGAACACAGACATGGCAGATTCGGACGGGATTAAAATCACCAAGTACGTCTGTGAAACAAAACTTTCTCTAACGACCCCCTGTAAAACTAGTCCCGTCCGAATAGGGCTTTTGACGGCAAATTCATGCTAATTGGTACAAATTCGCACGACCTCACTCATACGATTTGGTACGATTTGTCTAAACCCCAGTGACGGGTAGATTTAGGGGGCAGGGTTAGGTGTAGGTCATTTGTATAAATTCATACGAACTGGCAACTTATGATTTAGCAAATGTTTGATTTAGCACAAATCATATGAATTTGTACAAGTGAGGTCGAATGAATTTGTATAAATTAGCCACTTCGTAAAATTTACAAATTGCCGTGAGACTGGGCTGTACCACACTGGAATTTGTTCATATTCCTACAACCTCTGGTGAAGTGTTGTAATGCTCTTACATCAATCTCACCCAACCCCTCATGCTGACATTTGATAAAAAAATGCTCACAAAGCTTATGAGATTATCATTTGTCTGAACCTTCTGTCTCTGCACTGTTATTAAAATCTTGATCAGAGAGATGTACGGGACAGTCTGAGAGAAATCAGAGCTGCTTTATTAAAGGTAATGCATTTCAGCTGACACATTAACCACTTATCAGCTATAAGCTTTTGTTTGTTTTCATGTTTTTTTGTTTGTTTCTTAGTTTTTATCCACCCTGTTAATAACTATGCATTGTGCAAAGACAGCTTTTGAACTCTGATCCCTGACAAGCGTAATGAAATATTTGTTTAGCTTTATATCCCAGGTTTGATGGTAAACACAGCAGGATTACTGATTTTAATTTCCCTGAACACTCAGTTAAGGCACACTGTGTTCTTATGTAGGGCCACATTCAAGAGGTTGAGAGAGAAGGAGGCGTAAGAAAAGAATTTTCGGAAGTATTTTTAGATATAGCTGAATTTACCAAGCAGGCAGCAAATGCATGATGCAGGCCTGAATGTGCCCCTGAGATCTTCTGTTTATTGCCTGCATGCTTACAGGATTATGGATGAAATGACAGCAGATTCTCTCAAAAAGAGACTGAGATCCAGCCCTCTCTGAAATATGTGCACCTCTGCCACTATGTTATCACTCTCTGTTTTAAAAAAGCTTGCTCGTGATCTTCATAAATATATGAATGTGTTGTGGGTAATATGTTGGGCTAAGGTGTTTGTTAAATTAAATTCTACAGACACTAATAATTGTGGTTCACTGCTTATTTAAACTGCTTTAAAAATATATATATATATATATATATACACACACAGTACAGGCCAAAAGTTTGGACACACCTTCTCGTTCAATGTATTTTCTTTATTTTCATGACCAGTTACATTGGTAGATTCTCAATGAAGCCATCAAAACTATGAATGAACACATGTGGAGTTTTGTAATTAGCAAAAAAAGGTGAAATAACTGAAAACATATTTTATATTTTAGTTTCTTCAAAATAGCCACCCTTTGCTCTGATTATGGCTTTGCACACTTTTGGCATTCTCTCGATGAACTTTAAGAGGTAGTCACCTGAAATGAATTTAACTTCCCAGGTGTGCCTTATCAGGGTTAACTAGTGGAATTTCTTGCTATTTCAATGGGATTGGGACCATCAGTTGTGTTGTACAGAAGTCCGGTTATTACAAGGCCGACAGCCCTATTGGACAACTGTTAAAATTCATATTATGGCAAGAACCAATCAGCTAACTAAAGAAAAACAAGTGGCCATCATTACTTTAAGAAATGAAGGTCAGTCAGTCTGGAAAATTTCAAAACTGCACACATGAGGACCGACCCAGGAAAAGAAGACCAAGAGTAACCTCTGCTTCAACACAAGTTTATCTGAGTCACCAGCCTCAGAAATCGCAAGTTAACAGCAGCTCAGATCAAAGTGAAACATTGAAAGTCTGTGCTATGGTCTGATGAGTCCAAATTTGTGATCTTTGGCTCCAACTGCTGTGTCTTTGAGAGATGCAGAAAAAGTGAACGGATGGATTCTATATGCCTGGTCCCACTGTGAATCATGGAGGAGGAGGTGTGATGGTGTGGGGTGGTTTTGCTGGTGACACTGTTGGGGATTTATTCAAAATTAAAGGCACACTGAACCAACATGGCTACCACAGCATCCTGCAGCATGCCATCCCCAACTTGTTTGCGTTTAGTTGGATGATCATTTATTTTTCAACAGGACAATGACCCCAAACACACCTCCAGGCTGTGTAAGGGCTATTTGACCATGAAGGAGAGGGATGGAGTGCTGTGGCAGATTACCTGGCCTCCACAGTCACCAGACTTGAACCTAATCGAGATGGTTTGGGGTGACCTGGACCACAGAGTGATGGGGATGGCACTTCAGCGCCCAACAAACTGTCTGTGTTTTTTGTCTGTTTGCATGCCTGGACTCACGTTCACGAACCCATTCTGTTTTCATCCCGGACTTTCATGCATGTCTCTGTTTTGTCAGGTGTGTTCATTTATGTCTCCGCCTTACAGTCAACACAGCAATTCATTGTCTAGCTCCACCCATTGATCCAGTTTCGTGTGTATTTGATCCGGAAGTCTTTGTCTGTTTCTCACGGTCCATTAGCACTGTCACCCTGTAAGTTTCCCCACCCGTGTTTCTGTATTTCTAGTCTCTTGTCTCTGTTGGATTACCCGCTGACGACTTCTGCTTTCCCCGGATTACGCCTTTGTCTTGCCCCACGGATTGTACTTATTGTTGCCGACCACTGCACACACTCTGACCACTCTCTTGCCTCGCACTCTGATGCTCACCATTGCCGGTACTGACCCTGAACGCCTGTCTGACTCTGCTCTGTATTTCTCAAATAAATGGTTTGCAACTGACCCCGAACGTCTACTCGCTCCCTACTCATTCATAACAGAATGGACCATCAACGAGGGTTCAGCAACTGCTTTGTTTTACCGGAGCTCGAAGACTTTTCTATGCCTTGTAGACAGGATGATCAACAGGCACCAGAGACATTTCTGCGTTCGCTGTTTCAGCGCGGACGCCACATCGACGAGTATGTAAGGGACTTTACTTCTGTGTCTCATCATGTGTGTGTCACTGAGCAATCTATCAAAAAGTACTTCCTTTGGGGTTTAGATCTTGATGTGCTGCGTGATCTACTCGATGAGGACCCAGACTATCCTCTAGAACAGTTGATAGACTTTGTCTTATTGTGGTGTCTCCCTACTCATTCATAACAGATGCACTGATGTGAATCTTACCACCCCTTCTCTAAATTATTTACACTGTTTGTTTTGTGCCAAGAGTAACATTTTTATTTCCCTGTCGAATTGGATTTTTTAAACCATTGTTTTATTAATTTTTTTTTAATGACCATGACTGCATTCTGGGATTTTTAACCAAGTATTTTTCTCTTGACAGGGGTTGAAGGTTCGATATTTGACGTGTTTCCTCAGAGTTTGAACATGACCGACTTGCAGAGCTGCAGCTCCACAACAGACCAATGGCAGCCGTGTTCCTGCAGTTACAGGTTAAACCTGGAGTGGTTCCCCTGTCAGCTGAAGTACTGCCGGGGCCAGGGCACAAACCCATACAAATGTGGCATTAAGAGCTGCAGCAAAGGCTACCGCTTCGACTTCTACACACCTCATAAACAGCTGTGCCTTTGGGATGAGGACAATTAGCAGCACCTGACGAAGGCAATTTGGGTTTCTAAAATAAAGTGTTTTGTTCGTTTGTGGGAAACTTTTTTGTAAGGTATTTTACAACAATGCACAACTTTTTCTTAAAGGAACCATTTTGATAATGAGATTATCTAGAAATTTCTTGTGCACTTCAGTGTTTTGAAAGAAGCTATACATTATTACAGGGAACTTTCTCTGACTCATGACTTTAATAGGAGTGAAAGAATGGATATTTTGATGAGGATTGTCAAGCCATTTATATTTTTTTACATTTGGACATTACAATGGTACCTCAGGGCAGGAAATTGTTTTATTATTATAAATTGTATGTTTAGGTCTGCTTTTTTATTCTGTTTTAATTTTTTTTTAACATTTTAGCTTTAAAATATTTGAATGTTAAAGCTATTCATAACATTATACATTCATTGGAATAGTTCAGACATAAATGAAAATTTACTCACCCTGAGACCATCCATGTAGAAGTTTTTTTATTATTTATCAGAACTGATTTGGAGTTAATATTACAGCAATTGCTTACCAATGGATCTGGGTGCCATCAGAATAAGAGCCCAAACAGCTGATAAGAACATCCCAATGTCACATTTTCACTCCAGTTGATCAATGAATGTCTTGTAAAGTGAAAAGCTTTGTGAGAACCTTTTCCTTTATGGTGAACTATTCCTTAAGTTATTCCTGTGATTCTGCCTACTGCATTGTCAAAGTATTGTAATGCAATAATCTGCATCAGTTTAACTGCTGCAAAATAATATCTTCGACTTTTCAATAACAACATAAACATTTCAAGACTCTCTGTTTATGAAGCTAGCATTGTAATGCTGCAACAAAAGGCCTAAGTAGCTGCTTAAATAGTGTCTCTGAGCATATTGGTGATGTCAATTTATTGCAAATTTATTCAGTAGATGCCAAATTTCTTATTCTCGGCTAAATTGCTTTCTATAGCCTTGACTAATTCTAATTTACATTTCAATTGCAGCTGTCTTATGAAGAGTCTTTTGCTTTGGTTTGTGTTACACAACGTGGGTGTGTGAGCTTCTGTCTGGTGAAGCTCAGTATTCGCTTCTCTTGTCACTGTCCTAAAATTATTTTTTCCAATTCACATTTTAAAATTTTTTCCAGACATTGTTTGTTTTCTTGTAGCATGAAAAGTATTTACAAGACAAAGCATTTGCAGTGGGTTGATGTGTAACGCAGTATGATTCTTCACATAAATGTACCAAATAAAGTTATTTTATTACAGTTATTTCCAATGACTTTGGTACTAATTTGAGATCTTTCGTTGTTTTTTGTTCAACAGTCTTTACAGCACAGGCTGCATTCATAACTGTAAACTGTGCACTTGCAGATTCATTGGTACAGTAACAATTCATTTTGAATGAAATACTATTGGAATATTTATTTAGATCACCCACACACAAGATGCTAGTTTCACTCTATTAAATTATTAAATATTAGAGTTCAATACAGTATATGTGTTGTATACATGTTTAATTGTAAAAAATTACAGATTTTAACGGTAAACAAAAAAAACCTGTTAAAAGGTTAATTCCTGTAAAATTATTGTTTCCTCTTATTTGTTTCGTATCAGTTATGTTTATTAGAGTTGTATGTTTCATGTAATGTTAAATGTTTCTTACATATTTCAGTTTGATGAGTCCCACCAGGATGGTGTTCAGTGCTTGTGTGAATGAACTTAAAACCTAAAACGTTAACATATTTTTTTATGGTCGAATTCTGGCAACCACAGCTGCTTTTCACTGTAAATTTTACGGATCTTTTTTTTTTTTTTTTTTTTTTTTTACATTGTGTAAAAAGGAATACTACAGACAAAATACAGACCCAGTTGAATTATTAAACCGAATCAGAATTGAATAGATAAA
>JAUCMT010000043.1:1274132-1284503 GCA_032357475.1 Enteromius thamalakanensis | reverse complement strand
TAGATTTAGTAAATGTGTTTAGACAACTGGTCATTTGGTTTAGAGGATTGGCTTTTGTGTTTTAGCATTTGAGAAAAACTGTAGAACACTATTTTCACCAGCTAAAAAGTGAGTTTAGGTCAGTTATTATTTTATTTTTTTTAGCTGTCTTTTTCTTAACTTGCCTTAACTTGGCAATCAACAAATGTTAAAAAGACGAGCTCTTTACATCACAGTACAACAAAACAGTTTAAATTAATTTAGTGAACAGCAAAACAATAATCCTAATACAGTAACTGCATAAAAAGTTTTAGGCAATTATAAGGATGCTGTCAAATATACAACATGGTCTCATAAAAATATGTACCTCAGTGCACTTTTTTTGTGTAACACCATTTTTACATGTCTTACTGTACGTTTCACCCCAAAGAGAAATGTCCACTGAGTGGCACTAAAACACAGGTTATGTGAACCCTGGTGCATTTTTAATATGTTGGTTATTGCGGTGATTCAGAATTAATGGAACCTAATTGTTTGAATATTAGTGCTTGATTTATCAAGCTCAACAAATTATAATGATCTCATCGGGTTTCATTCGGTTTGGACTGGTTTTCAGTTCGCTGTCGACACTTCACTGACAAGACCCTATGGAAAAAACTTTATTTTTCCTTCCTATCTGAAGCCTTATTCAATCATGCAGTAAAACTGCACGGCCATAGGTTTGTGTAGTGCTAAAAAAATTAACCAATAGGTTGGCAGCGTGTTGTGCGAACCTATGGCTGCAGCTCATGCGGAAGCCTGCCTGAATGGGCGGGGCCGTGAGTATATAAACTTAATAGCTTAGTTCTTAAAGGGATCATCCGGTGCCACATGCACTTTTGTAAGCTGTTTGCACTGAAATGTGTGTTGGGAGTGTGTGTACACAACCACCCTACAATGATAAAGATCAACCAGTAGTTTTCTTTTATGACAGAGGCCACTCCTACGACAGATAATTGACAGCAGCGTGTCAAACAGACTGAACTGGTGTCTTACCTCAGCCCCGCCCTGAGTGAGCCGTCATCAGACCAACATGCAGAAACAAGCAAGACTCCTAAGCGATTGAGGTGTTTTTTTTATTAAATGTACTAATGAACATAGCAGTAGTCATTTACCCTGACATCTGACTAAAGACACAGAGGATTAACGTTACGTTTGGTTCTGAAGAAAAACCAAAAGAAGAGCTGACCAGGTCGTGGCGGGTCCCGTACTCGTCACGCCTGTGCCCAGGCTTCTCGCCACTCTCGACAGCGGTGCACCCAGGAGGCAGTGCCTCCATCTGGGGGGGTCAGCCACGGCTCCCGTCCAAGGCATGTAAGCTGTCGTCCACCCTGGCGAGCAAGGCTTGTTATGCCGCTGGACAGACTGCTACCACCCTGCACACGATGGCAACACCTGAAAACACCTGCATGAGAGTGGTCCTAACCAGGGGGCAATGCAGGAACTCTCTGGACGACGAAGGTCACAGCGTGTGCTCTTGGTCAGGTGATGTCCACCATGGTGGTACAGGAGCTACATCTCTCGCTGAACCTGGTGCAGGTGCCGGATGCCGAGAAGGCCTGATTTCTCGACACCCCCATCTCCTAGGTCCACCTATTCGGCAACACTGTCAAGGACTTAGCCCAGGAGTTTTCGGCAGTCCAGAAGCAGACCAAGGCTATGTCTCACATCCTGCCTGGAAGGGTGAGTCTGTCCCTCCAGCCAAGATGAGGTCAGGGTTTTATAGTCCTTACTTAATCGTGCCCAAAAAGAGTGGTGTGATGAGACCCATCATGGATCTGAGAGCTTTGAACCGGTCCCTTCTCAAGCTGCCATTCAAGATGCTCAATCCGAAGCACATACTAACATGCATCAGGAGCCAGGATTGCTTTCCTCCGGGTTGGAGTACCCCTGGGTCACAAGCGCGTGCTGGTTTGGACAGACAACACAGTGGTTGCTACATACATTAACAAACAAGGTGGTCATCTCATCTCTAATCTGCAGTGATTGGTCTGATTTTTATTTCATTATGGCTATAATGTTGGAAAATGTTTAAAAACACTAATGAGGATGGAGAACGTTTTAAAATGAAAACTTGTGTTTGCAGATGTATCTGGATTAATGTAAATGTACCTTCCTTCTCTGCCCCACCTCTACCTCTAAACCTAACCATTTCTCAGCATGAAGTTCTGGAAAGAAGAAGCTGATTCAAATAGAATCAATCTCTTCTTTATATACAGGTTTTGTATGGGTTTAGAAGACATGGAATGCACAGCAAATTGCTTGCAATACATTTAAAGTGCTTTTTGATACATTTTTGCATTAAGAACAGGTCATAATTATGCATTTTTAGAATTGGGGGTTAATGGTTAAGAATCAGATTATGTTTAATTCAGATTAAATAAATGAAATAATTAAAAAATATAATATAATATAATAATTTTATTTTACTTGAAATGCCCATGCCCCTAATCACACCGTTTTCAGAGAAGGTCTCCTCTACTCCATGTCTGTCAGATTCTGAACATTAACTTGCATGCTATAGATCATCTCCTGAAATCACATAACATTGCAACCCATGTTGACACACACAGAGGTCTGACTCACACCAGTACAGGCAGCAATAACCTACAAGAGTCAAGATGAGAGCAGAGAGCACTGCATTTACTTGTGCTGATGTTTTACAGTGCTTGAGTGTTTGTGTTGTATTGAGCCGGGGTAATATTTCTTTGTTTATATTTTGTGATGTGAGAAAAAAAGCACTGCTGCTGGGGGATGGGGGGGATAAAAGAAATGTGGGGGTTGGGAGAGAGAAAGAGAGACATTTGGAGGTGATATGGAGCTCTGATGGGGTGCCTTTGAAAAATGAAAGAAATTTTAGATAGATAGATGAAAATTTTAAATAGTTGTCACTGAACATGAGGAGAGAGGAGAAGGGAAATAAGGAACAAAGAGCAAAAGAACCAAATCCAAAAAGACAATTTTGACAAAAACAAACAAAACCAGTCATAAGTACAGTAGCATGGGCATTATTGTAGCAATAGACCAAAATACATTGTTTGGGTACATTCCGATTCCAGATTTTCAAATTGTTTTCAAATAAATAATATTTGAGAAAAAAGCGTTTGTTGTCTTCACATATTGCAGAATTAAAGTGTTTTCTTTTCTCTTCATTAAGGAAATTAAACAGCAGTCATTTTGTTTATTCTGACTTTTTTAGCATCCTCTCATTCTTTCATTCTGGGATCGGAGAGATGGACGGTGTGAGAGGGAACAGCAGCACTGATGGAGTGCAAGCTGGTGCAGAAAACTATTGATTTTCCTGTACCAACCCGGGTAGATTAAGACATGCCAATACTGGGATTCCACCCGGACTCTCTGGTTCATGTTAAGTTCACTTGTCATTTTCTATAATTCTGATAAAATCAAGATCCTTAACGCTGATGTAGTTATCCAGCACTGACTGTCTGTGGGCGGCTGATTGAATTAGACTGCTACGTTTATCCATTAGAGAGAGACAGAGAGAGAACAGACTCTCTTTATGAGCTCTTCTTTAAAAAAGAGAGTTGGCATTAAATAACTAATTATGAGCCAGAAAATGGACAGTTCCTACAGTAGTTACCTTATGAAATTATGTTATGATAGGAGGAAAAACTGGAACATAATTTATGTATTTATAAAGTATTGTACAAGTTCAAAATAATATAATGTAATACAATAAAACGCAAACACACAAAAACTGAATATAGAATAGAATGTTAGTGAATGCGATTAAAAAAACTGTAACACACAAGCACCACAGGCCTTATATCAAACAAATATAACTTGAGTTTTAGACATTTTAACAGAGGTACAGGAATTGTTTTTCTCGGAAATGTTTTTTGTATAAATTAGAGTATATCACATATACCAGTGGATGTACAGTATATGTGTGATGATGATAAAATGTCACTTTGAGTGTTTTGTGCCATTGTTGAATGGCAATATAAATTGTAATATAGGGCAATACATAAATTACATTTTCATATGGGTGAATACATTTATTGTAGACCATCAGGATTGTACACAACAACAATAAATTGCACCTCACTTGTGGATTTGGCTGTCTGCGTATGGCCGCTCAGTGTACACAAAACACACACGCTTATACTGAAGTGTAATTACAGCATCTACATCTCACGTGGGAGCCATCACACGAGATACTTAAAGCTTCTTGCAGCAAATGAGAACCGTTTACTGCCTGCTAGTCTGTAATTGGGCTCTTACTGGACTCCTGGCAACTGCTCAGTTGATTCATTATGTTGTGAACATGATTGCTCTCAGTACAGTTAGGAAGTCTAGGGGGGGAAAAAGGTTAACCAATTAGTTTATTTTTTATGGTTAAATTATTTGTTAACTTTTGTTCTAATAACAGAGTAACAAATTAAATGTTTGAAATGTTAATGTTGTACAGTTTAATGTGATCATTTATGCTGCCAGATATATTTTAATGCATTGTTTAGGGAGCTTTACAGTCATCTTACAGTAGATTGATGTCAAGTCATTAAAGAATGTATGAAAAGAAAGAAAGAAAGATTGCATTTTATTGTTTTGTTATTTAATACTGGTAAACGTTTGAATTGAGTAATTTTTCATGAATTCAGTTATTATTTTGTTTTGTGTTGTATATGTGTGTTTAAACATCTGTTATGTGCAATTGCTTATTCAGGGGAGTACTAGATAAAAATAAAAAAAAAACATGTATTTTTCAGATTCCCTTTTCTTCAGTTAAAATTAATAACATATTTGCATATTCTGCAAGGGGTGTAATATTATGAGCACAACTGTATTTGGAAAGCAGAGTTTAGTTTTTTTTTTCTTTATCCCATGTCGCTGAGGTCTTAGACAGACACAAAGCATACACAAAGAGAAATAAGGTACTTTAGAAATTAGCTCTCATGAAAATAGTGTAGAAAATTATGCATCCATAAATATGTTCTTTGAATCAAATTCGTCACGATTAGATGCTTTTTGAAAAGCTTATCCTATATATAAACAATAACATATTTTAGAAATGTGGTTATCATTTAAATCTAATAATCTCCCAACATACTATATTGATCTTAAAATAATAATAATTATAATAATAATAACAAAATAGGTGTAAATCAGAGCTGGAAACTCAGGTCTGAGACTTGGACTTGAAACACCTAAATTGTCAAAAAATGACTCGTGACTCAACTTGGAATTTTGAATGGTCACAATCCCAGCCGGAAGTACCATCAAGCTCTGCCAAAACCCCCTCCATTCTGCTGCATATCAGACTCTCTGTTGCTTACCGGACTCAACATCCCATAATGCACCACTTCCTCACAGCTTTTGTACATCATGCACATTTTGTGCATCACTCAATCACTTAGGTCACTATAAAAGCGAATCTCACCATCCAGCAAATCACAAAGTTTTGATTTGCATTTGCTATCATCTCCGAGCATTTTCCCCTGTTTATCAGGACTTTTCAGGTTCAAGGGGTAGTTACATCGCGTCACCCCTTCAAAGACACAAGCTGCGTCCGAAATCGCTTACTTCCCTACTATAGGCTATAGTACGTCCGAATTCCATTCATACTACTCACATTCATACTACTTAGAACGTAATGTTTTAACGGTCAAGTAGTATGTTCAATTTTAAATGTAGTACCTACTGAAGCAGTATGCAATTTCGGACGCAGCAACAGAGTCACTGCACAAAATGGTTGCCGTTCCCGAGTCACTGCACAAGTTGGCTGCTGTTCCCGAGTCACTGCACAAAATGGCTGCCGTTCCTGAGTCACTGCACAAGATGGCCATCGATTCAGAGTCATTGCACAAGGGGGCTACAGATCCTAAACCACTGCACCAGATGGTTACCTTGCGTCATCTCAAGTCAGCAGTCAAAATGGCCGCCACCTACAGCCTAGGCCAGCAGAAAAGATGGCCGTTCAACCAAGTCCACGGTTAACCCTCTGAGGTCTGAGGTGATTTTGGGGCAGTTGAGATGTTTGGACATGCTATGATATTTGAGCTTTTTTCAGCTATTTAGAACATATTATTGACCAACCTGTATTTTTCTTGTAATCAGCACAAACTCTGCTACAATAATATGTGACCAAAATGAATTTACATGTTTGCATTTTATAGGAAAAAAATATTATGCGTTGTTAGTAAGTTTTGAGAAAAAAGTAGCTAAAATAAGGCCGTTTAACTCATACTTAATAGTAATGCACAGTACTGAGAGTAACCAGGCTATTAGGCTAGAAAATTTACTTCAGAATGATGTGAAAATCATTTCAATTACTTATTCACAGAAAACAATATAGTGTTTTAAAGTTAGCAAGGTTAATCTACTTCTTCACATTTAACTTGTTTTAAATGCATCACTTCTTCTTAGCTTAACCACGCTTGACTCTTATGGGTAGACGTCGATTGAAATTTATATGCATAAAGTCTGTCTTTCCTTTGATAATTAAGAGGGATGTCACCCTTTACCACATACAGCATTGGCCTCTCTGACTCAAGAGAAATAAACTTAAACTTGGATATGGTTTCTTTAACCCTTTGAAGGCGGCCGTCACGCCGGCGTGATTTGTATTTTTTTCTTTTCAGAGTAAAAGACACTAATATAACTGTTGATTTTGGTCACACAAGTAAGTGTTATATACCATTCGAATCTGTAAAATGTCTTTTTATTAGTTCACTCTCAGTAACAACAAAAGTGTGTTCTTTTGCAAAATAAGGAAAATAAAAAAAGTCTGCATGATTTTTCTCCGCGAACTGTTTTAAAAAAGCCTTCTTTAAAATGAATTGAAACTCTGCGGGAACATGACACACAGACATGAGAAATATATCTATAGAAAGCTTGAATTGTCTGCTTTTTTACGTGCACGTTGAAAACAAATATTCTTTGTTAAAGTAACGAGTAAGAAACCAACACCATACTGAGTTTCTCAATTTGATCTCATTAATTTTAATGTGACCACGCCCATGAGCCACTTTCGCTTTTGTCATTCAAACTCCACATGAGACCCGCACAGCATGAGCACGCCCACAACAGCTCATGTGCACAGCGCGGAAGAACAGAGAAAACAAAACAAACAGCAAGACGATCAAGGGGTGATGCATACGGTTTGAGATAAAAATTAAATTGAGCTAAAATCCTGCAACATCGCATGATCACCTTTAATTGGCTATTCAATTGCATCACTTTAATGACTACAATGATATGCGATGGTTACCAGAAGGCCTTAAACTCCCGTCTCAGGGCCGCTTAGCAGCCTTACGTGAAGGCTTAGCGCTCGTTGGAGACGGGGAGGGGGTCGTCTGCCTGTGCTGCGCTCGACGCTGAGGCCTCAACGGTGTCGGGGCACTCTGCGGAGCTTGCTGCACAGTGCGGGGGCGACCACGGTGACGAGCAGACCGGGACTGGCCCTGCGGCGGATGGGTGGCAGCTGGAGGGTCACGCCGGGGCAGGATGTGCTGGATGGCCTCTGTCTGTCTCTGCACCGCGGAGAACTGCTGTGCAATTCTCCACAGTACCGCCGAATAGGCCAGCCTGAGTTATCAGGACATCGAGAAAGCGAACTTTCTCGGTGTCCCTTCATCTCAGCCAGGCTGAGTCATGAATAGCGCTCTTGAGCCAAAAATGCGGACATCGCCCTCCCGAGGGACCGCGCCGTGACCTACGTCGCCCGGAGAGCGAGATCAGTCAACGAACACAGCTCCTGCATCAACCCCGGGTCGGGCTCACCCTCGATTAGCTCCTCTAACGCCTTGGCTTGGTGGCAAGATAGCCATAGCGTGGAGCGTGGAGGAGGCCTGCCAAGCAGCACTGTAGGCACTGGCAGTGAGCTGCTGTAGCTCTACAGGGGCCAGATGGGAGGCGAGGGCGAATCCTCCAGGTGGCAGCGCTCTGCGGCACAAGTGCAACGTGGCTGCATGCTCAACCTGGGGAATGCTCTCATAACCCATGCCCTCTCCTTCATCAAGAGTGGTGAGGACGGAGGAGAATGACGAGTAGCTTCTGGCTGTGAAAGGAGCCATCCACGACTTCGTCAGCTCCTCATGCACCTCCAGGAAGAAAGGAACCAGGGCCGGACGTGGCTGAAAACCACGGCCTGACCCTAAGAACCAATACTCATGCAGATACTCATGCAGTGTGAAATGACTTGTGATGCGATTAC
The DNA here is from genome assembly GCA_032357475.1 of Enteromius thamalakanensis. Taxonomy (NCBI): domain Eukaryota; kingdom Metazoa; phylum Chordata; class Actinopteri; order Cypriniformes; family Cyprinidae; genus Enteromius; species Enteromius thamalakanensis. Next base: position 1,276,309 of record JAUCMT010000043.1, on the reverse strand, counting down.
TTTGAAAATCGTGCAGTCTGAACTTGCCATTATAATATTTCCAACAGAGTCAGTCAGTTTTAGATTTGTAATTTGTTAGTATTTGATAAAATCCATGATGCCATGTGTCTAAACAGATAATGTCCAGGACCTAATGTCCAGGACCTCCAGCTGAAAAATAGACCCACAACATAAAAAAAAACACAGTAGTATACTTTATTGTAAACACATATTTTATCCTTGTGTTCACCAAACCCATCTTAAATGATTGCTGTAAAAAGCTCCTTTTTTTGTTTCATCTGATCATAGATGCCAGTCCCGTTTGTAGTTCCAGTCCTGTCTGACAACTGAACATGCTGTTTTTTGATAAGGAGGAAAAAAAAAAAAATTCTTACTCAAAAATATTCTGGAATTCTTGAGCTGTGATCCTAGAAGAGTCTTTGGCCACTCAAACTCTACTCCTCACCCTATATCAGGAGGATAGAAACACGTCTCTTCCTAACGTTTTATGTTGATTGGAAATTCTTAATTATTTATGGTGGAAGTGGTCATTTTTAATGCTCTAGCTCTTTTCGTAAAGCCACTTCACTAATTGTTGAAGCTCAATTATCTTTTCCTGCACACAATACATTATGTGTTTTTTCTCAATGTGTTAATAACTACGGTAATTTGGGCTTTGTTTTCCCTGTGAAACAAGGGAAACAAAATTATTTCTGTGAAACAAGAAACCATGGCTGGATAATTAAATGTTCATAATCACCCGGTAGTGCTCAACATTGTGAATATGAATGGGAATATAGACATATTTTACTCATAAAAAAGTCTAGGGGTGCCTACTGTAAGTATTGGAGACAAAAAACATTTATTTCATCACAATAATTTCTCCCTATTTTCTGTTGTTTTACTTCAATGGTTGGTTTAAATTGTTGAATAATTTGAATGAAAGGTCAAAAGGATAAACACCTATAAACACCACTACCTTCAGATTTATTAAGGGTGCTAATATTAGTGGAGGGAACTGTATATGTTAATATAGTTTTTTCTTCTTCTTTTTGTCCATAATGGAATAAATAATAATGAATAAAGATATTTGTGATTTTTATCTCACCCAAACCCATTATCTCACAATATGAACTTTTCTTCACAGAATCCCAAGTTTGCAATCTTGCAACATACATCTGGCGATTTAGACTTTTATTTATTTATTTGGTTAATAATAATAATAATAATTTGTTATTATTAAAAAATGTAAACCTAAAAAAAATGTAAAATGTAAATGTAAAATATACATTTATAATTGGAAAAAAGTTTGAATTGTATAAAAAAGTTACTTATTTTTTTTCATCTTGTGACAAAAACATGCTTCTTTTAACCTGCTAGCCGAACAGTGATGATTTAAACACTCTCAGTGACTTAATGATTTAAAAAAGCTATTTGCACTGCTATATTTTTCAGACAGCTGGTGATGTGTCCCTTTAAATGAGAGTGAGAAAGATTTGGAACCAGAAGATTGCTGGCTCAACATGACACAATTGCGGTTCATGAGGTGAATTTCAGCAGGCAGAAACTATTAAATTATCATCAGCATGAGAATGCTTGCTGAGGTCCCTGTAAGTGAACCATTTAGCAGCTACAAATGCCAAAAATCCAATTAGCATGAACTAATACAGAATACACAACAGCATTATTAAAGGTTACACGTCAAATGTGTTTAAAATCGATCATAAATTGCGACTCCAACCACCTCAGGTGTGGTAAGTAATTTACTCGGCTCAAAAGGCCACCAATGATAATTGGCCCTTTGTCCCAAATATTTTTCAGTTCAGTTGAAAAGATACTCTCCTCACCTTTTCTGTTGTTTTTCTGTTATTTGTGTCCATCCAGATTGAAAATGACTGATATTTGCAGTCGTGTGTTGTCTACAGGTGTGTCATGTTATCAGTCAAACTGTTGTGTCACATTTTAAATAGCTTAATATTAGATGCTTGCCATATTTATGTCCATCTAAATCTGAATCAGCTCTTGCGTTGCTTTGACAGCTCTCATGTTGCCATGTTAAGGTGTTGTGTGTGCTGATGATATTATTTTAGTAATATGATTAATACACATTTGTGTTTTATCCCTTTACTGCGTAGTGTTACCCTCAGGCAACGTAAACGTTTTCCTATGCCCCATGTTCATTAAATGTTTTTTTTTTT
>JAUCMT010000043.1:1169923-1180973 GCA_032357475.1 Enteromius thamalakanensis | reverse complement strand
ACATTACTTTGGTGTAAAGCTGCTTTGCAATGATATGTATCATGAAAAGCGCTATACAAATAAATTTGAATTGAATTTAATTGAATTGATAGGTCTTCCCTGTCCCTTTACATTCTCTGTCTTCTCACCTTCTATGTCAATGAGCATGAGTTGTCAAGGTGGCTCAGACAGGGAAGAAATGGAGGGCTGAGGTTGCTCTGGGATGGCAGGAGTCACTTGAGGTGAAGATCGTTGTCAATGCCTTCATCCGATTCAGATTTTGTTTAGGAGGACTCACTTGAAGAAGAGAACATGGCAGAGACACTCCCTCTGGTGCAGGATCTGGTTTTTGAGGACTCATGGGCCGTTTGGACACTGGCAGCAGGGGTTGAAGCGAGCAGTTGGTAGAGGAAGATCTTCAGAGACACTTGAAAGCACTAAATGTTCTCCTTCTATTGATTCAAGAAAGAAGATCTCTCTGCGGGACTGACTAGAGTTTGCTAAGGCTTGACCTTCACAAGAAGTGCAGTAGGCTCAGTGGTGTTTTGTTCCTTTAGTTTCCTCTTCTTTTTCTTTTCTCTATGCTCACTTCCTCCCTTCATCAAATTTTTGACCACATCTTCCAGATCCATGGGCTTCTGGTTGATGTGGTCTCTGATAGGGCTCCTCACTTTATCTCCCGTTTCTGGCAGGAATTTGGTTGACAGATCAGGGCCTCCATGAGTCTGTCATCAGATTACCATCCCCAGACCAACGGACAGTGCAAGCAAGCCAATCAGGATCCTGAGTGAGCTCTCCACTGCCTGGCATCCCACAATCCTGCTTCTTGGAGCCATCAGCTCTCTTGGATTCAGTATGCCCACAATACTCTCCCTGTAGCATCCACAGGTATGTTGTTGAATGTTCAGTAGGCTACCTTACCTCCTTTGTTTCCCTCTCAGAAACCTGATGTGGTTCTGTCTGCCTTGGCTGAGGCCTCCAGACGGACAAAGACAGCGGCTGATCGTCCCTGGATTTCAGCACCCTGCTATGTCTGTGGTCAGAAGGTATGGCTATCTACCAAGGACCTGCCTCTCAGGGCGTTCTCTCCCAAGTTAATGCCTAGGTTCATTGGTCCATACCAGATGAAAGAGGTCCTTAGTCCAGTTGTGGTATGGCTTGGTGGGGGCTGCCTAATGTAGGTTTTTGTTGTCCTGAAGCACATGGCCTTTGTTTTGACAGCTCGCCATGTGCTCTGCTGTCATGCTGTCATTGTGGTGTCTTTCCACCTCCACTGGTTATCCCTATTAATAAAGTCTCCCACACCTGCACCTGGTTGTCTTCTCGTTATCTGCCATTTACAGTGGGGCAAAAAAGTATTTAGTCAGCCACCAATTGTGCAAGTTCTCCTACATAAAAAGATGAGAGAGGCCTGTAATTTTCATCATAGGTGCACCTCAACTATGAGAGACAAAATGAGAAAAAGAAATCCAGAAAATCACATTTGTAAAGAATTTATTTGCAAATTATGGTGGAAAATAAGTATTTGGTCAATAACAAAATTTTATCTCTATACTTTGTCATACTCTTTGTTGGCAACAAGAGAGGTCAAACTTTTCTGTAAGTCTTCAAAAGGTTTTCACACACTGTTGCTGGTATTTTGGCCCATTCCTCCGTGCAGATCTCCTTTAGAGCAGTAAGACTTTCAACTCCCTCCACAGATTTTCTATGGGGTTGAGATCTGGAGACTGGCTAGGTCACTCCAGGACCATAAAATGCTTTTTACAAAGCCACTCCTTCGTTGCCCGGGCGGTGTGTTTGGGATCATTGTCTTGCTGAAAGACCCAACCATGTTTTATCTTCAGTCCCCTTGCTGATGGAAGGAGGTTTTCATTTAAAATCTCACAATACATGGCCTTATTCATCCTTTCTTTACACTGATCAGTCATCCTGGTCCCTTTGGAGAAAAACAGCCCCAAAGCATGATGCCCCCCCTCATGCTTCACAGTAGGTATGGTGTTCTTTGGATGCAACTCAGCATTTCTCCTCCAGACATGACAAGTTGAGTTTTTACCAAAAAGTTCTATTTTAGTTTCATCTGACCATATGACATTCTCCAACATGTCCCCCAACTAACACGCCCGTATGAGTCGTTTCTACAATAGCTGTGAAATACGACCCATCAGAGCGTATACTACAAATGCGCTCCTATCGCATAACATTTTTTTGTACTATTTTATCGGCCATGTGATTCAGGGTTGGTGTAAATTTTTTTTTAGAGAGATGCATGATAAGATGAGATGTGATCATGCGATCATGGGTTCAAACCCAGAGAACATGTTTTCACAAAACCCTATAAATCATGATTTTGCACAATATTTGTAATGGGTAGGTTTAGGAGTGGGCTCATGATTTTGAAGCTTCAAAAATCGTATATATTCGTATATAAGAACTATTAATATTCTTCTTCTTATCACTTTGTTATTTAGGCTTAGATGTCATAAAGAAGGTCTTATTTTATAACAGTTACAAATTTAACCATTCTTATTTAAGTGTAAATTGTTGTATTATGATTATATGACTCGAGAATATAATGCTCACCCAGATAGCACACCTATATCTGCAAGATGTCTGTTGAAGATCTTTTGATCTGGAAATCATCTGCTGTCTACCAAAATTCAAATACTCATAAACATGTGCTCATAAATTTCACATACATTCTGAGTTGCCAATTTGCATAAATTTTTAACAAATGGCCTTGTACAAAATGTGTCTTTATCATACCTGAAGGAAAGACAATGTGATTGCTGCTCCAATACTACTCGCGTTCTACTTCTTTCCTTCTCGTAAGTTTTTTTTTTTGTTCCACAGACGTTTTTTTCTTTGTTTATTATCTGCCATTTTTAGCTTTCTGTCGCTCTCAGCCAATGTCCCTTTCCACATCAAAAATAGACACTTACTGTTGATTGGCTACACATCTGTTTTTGGACTTGGCCCCTTTTCCTAAAGTATTTTTTACAAATCATAGACTCTGCCTTGGTGGATTTCGTTCATATTCTGGCCTCATCTGCTTTCCTATATAAACTATGCATTGCTAATACAGTGATTACAAAATTGTATCTTTAAATATTAATGTTTTAAATTTATTACGACACTTTAAGTATTTCTACAATGTCAAACACATGTAAAACTGACTATGGATGTTTTGCCCTCCAGGTCACGGGACTGAAAACTATTTATACATATTAGAGGTAAATGAGGAATTAGCATTTATCATTGTCAAGTGTGTTATAATTAATACATAATATTGGAGTGCATTTTTGGTAGGGTGTTTTTTAATTTGTGTTATAGCCTATATTGTCGCTAGGCACTGCAAAAAGCCCCCCAAAAGCTAATAAAGTAAGTGTAGGCACAGCAGCTTTTAAAGCCTGCTCACACCTAGAGCAAACTAAAATAAGCAGCAGTAACTATATTACCCTCCACACCAACGACCGATGACATATGTGTACATGCTCACGAAGAATGCTATTACCAATAATCAGAGTTAGTATTCGCTCACTGTAAACGCACTTTTAAATTAATTTAAAAATGTAGCATATCGTTTTGTAAACTTCTAATACACCTCAAAAATTCACAATGATTTTTTTCTGCACCTCTGACATCCAATAATAGGACGAAGCGGTGAGTTCGCGGGCGTGGGGGAGGATAGCTGTGTTTATTTTCTTTCAGCCACAGATGGTTTCAGAGGCTGAGAGGCTGCAGCAGAGACACGCAGAACGACAGGCGGGGATGAAGCCTCAGCTTTGGGGAAAAGGTTGCATTTATTGCATGCATAGCCTGGCCACGAGACTTAAGCTCTCACGATGTTAATGCACTTGGTTATTTTTGCCGTTATGGTTCTGAGCTGCAGACCTGCAGACGCATTCCCCGATTACAAAGATGACTACATGGACGAGGACCTGGCCACCTTTGACTATTACAAAGGCGCGGATGAGTTTGACGAAGGGAACAGGACGCAGGAGTGTGAGGAGTGTGTCCCGGAGCTGTGCCCGCTCCCGCTGGGGTGCAGAGCGGGGTTGGTGCAGGACAGCTGCGGCTGCTGCTCTCAGTGCGCCAACCTGGAGGGACAGACCTGTGATCTCGGCCAGAGAAACGTCTATTATGGACTGTGCGGAGAGAACCTGGAGTGCAAACTGGACCGGTCGGATGGAGCGGACGCAGAGGAGCCAGAAGCTCAGTGTGTGTGTTTGTCCCAGAAACCTCTGTGTGGATCAGACGGACAGACTTACATGAATATCTGTAAATATAAAGAAGCGGCTTATTCAAATCCCACACTCAATGTGAGCGACGGGCCGTGCAGAACAGGTATGAACAATAAATACAACTTTATATTGATTTTTTTTCCATTTATACATGGAACTTGGTTTAGTAGTGTTTTTCTAACCAGCAATTATTTTTATATCATATATATTTTTTCATTCTTTAGTAAATAGTACAGAAATTCGTTTACATGGAGTACTTTAAGTGTTTCTCCAACCAAAGTTTAGCATTTTTCTTATTTAAAGCATGGAATCTGAAAACTAAAACGTTTATCTTAAAACAAATATTTATAATATAATATAATATAATATAATATAATATAATATATTTAATATTTATAATATTTATATTTATAATATGTTTTTAATAATCAGAGATGTCACACATTTTTATTTCATTATTTACTCTTTTCTTTATTTGTTTGTTTTACTTATCTCTTGAAAAGTGATTTGAAGTGTTATCTTAAGAGTGTTTTTCTCTCTGAGCTTCCAGCACTTGGGAATTTTGGACCTGGCCCCTATAATTTTCCCAGTGACTTTAAAGAGGAGATTTATGACCTTTAAACATCTCTTTAAGTTGGGCTAACAGGAAGCGCTTTCTGAATGTGATCCCTGATATGACTTCTTTCCCTCTCTCTGTATTTCTGGTAAGTCCCCATCATCAAGGTGCCGCCGCATAATCTGGTAAATGTAACGGGCAGCAGTATAGCATTTCTCTGTGAAGTGTTTGCATTTCCCATGGCGCTAGTGGAATGGAAGAAAGATGGAAAAGAGGTCATTTTACCTGGTGATGATCCCCACATATCTGTTCAGGTAAAATACTTTCAAACAGAAACTCTGCGAAGTTATATATAACCTTGATTAGGGCCTCACGGATGTAGATACGCTTGTTACTTCATCAGATTTGAGAAATTTAGCATCACATTACTTGCTCACCAGCGGATCCTCTGTAGTGAATGGGTGCCGTCAGAATGAGAGCCCAAACAGCTGATGGAAAAACAATTATCCACACGACTCCAGTACACCAATAAATTTGTTGTGAAGCAAAACATTTAAGGCATTGAGTGGTCAAAATACAAGTTCATAATCCATAATAACACTTCCTTTTCCTCTGTTGTCCTCCCACATCAAAATCCACTGACATATTTGTCTGGAACTGTTTTGGATTTTGTATTTGTTTTGCATATTTCTCTCCTGATTTAGACACGTTTTTTTAGACGAGTTGTTTAAATCTGACGGCACCCATTCATCCATTGCTGAGTGATATGATTACAGTACATCTTTCCAAATCCGTTGTGATGAAGAAACACACTCATCTACATCTTGGATGACCCGAGAGTGAGTGCATTTATTTTTTGCATATTTTGGCTAATGATGCCATGTTGTAATTCAGTGTGGATTTTTCCACAAAGTGCGTGCAGAACATGTGAACAAATTCATGTCTAATAATTTATTACAGGTGTTTATGGCTTCAAGATTAATGAGCTTGTCAAGAACTACAAAAGTTATATAAAGATCTTGTTTTTAGTAGATAGGAGAAAGTGTGTAAGCACCTCAGCCTTTCCATTTCTCCGTCTTTCCCATAGTCACGAGGTGGCCCTCAGAAATATGAACTTTCCAGTTGGCTGCAGATTGAAGAGGCCAGTCAGATGGATTCTGGCACATACAGGTGCATCGCTCGAAACGAGATTGGCCATGTCTCCGCCACAGCAGTTTTAGGAGTCCTGCCTCCAGGTAAAAGCTATACCCTGAGCTAATGGCCTACAGTAATATTTCCTGTTTAATTAGCTTTATGTACAGTATAATCAGTTTTCTTTTTTTTTACACAGATGAGATGTCTACCTATTTGGAGCAAAACTTGAATGAAATGATGAGCTATGACCAATTACAGGACTATGACAGGGATTATTACTAAACTTCAGATCCCAACACCCTCAATAAGAACAACAATGTCTTTATACTTTAAGCCATTCAGTTTGAGACATGGTAAGAAGATACTCGAACAACAACTGTAAGAAATAGTAAGCCTGTAAAAAAACATTGCCCTCCAGAGCTTTTTCTACATCTGGATAATCAAACATGGAGACGTCGAGGAAGAAGCTTAAATAAATTCCCAATGGCACAGGCCTCTAAAATGAATGAAAAACACACAATGACAGAGTGGAATAGTTTGGAAGCTGCTAGAAGCTCTGAAATTCAGTACAGAGAGTAGCTACAGGAGCTGAATGTCTCTTTTGTTTCACCAGTGCTCTTCTTCAGAGTGACAAGTTGAATAACATAACACGAAGAACTGTGAAATTTGGATGTGAGCGGCACGATCATGAAAATACATTATTTTTTGGATGATTTCATATTTTAATTGCAGTTCTAAACCTTACTTTTTTATGTGTTATGAATAGAACATTTTGTATGTACTGAAATGGTATGGTTTTATTGTCCCTTCACGAATAGTTAATTGCAAAAGCTGTAATCGTATTTATAAAAATATAACGTTTATACAATCTCAATAAAGAATTAAAATTGAGTAACTTATTGGTACAACAGTTCTAGTCACATTGTCCATTAAAATAAAGAAATTAATATTAATAAAAATAACAATAAAATAAAATAGTTTCAAGCAAAGTCTAACACATGCAGTCTTTCGACCAATTCGTACATATTCAGTTGCCAAATTCATGGTAATTCGTACGACCTCACTCATACGAGTTTGTATAAAACCCAAGGACATTCATACAAATTCTTATGAATTGGCAACTCGTAAAATATATACGATTTAGAAGAAAAGTATTACGAATTCGTACGAATCAGCCACCTCATAAAATATGTACAATTTACGTTTAAAAACAACATTTCCTTTTGGAATCTGTTGGATGAATGATTCAGTGACTCAGTGATTAAATATAAATATTTCCTACTACTATATAATAGGTGAAAAATAGTATGCGAATAATACGTCTGAATTCTTAGTATCCATTCAAACTTTTCAATCCCATGAGGCAATGGGAGAGGATTTTTAATGACAATAAAACAATTATAAATGCAGTACATCCAGATCCCATCCATGCTTCAAACATTCATTCTAGAATTTTTAACAGTCACAAAATAATATTCATTCAAAAGGAGTATGCAATTTCAGATGTAGTCATAAGGGTTGTTCCTTAATGGATCAGTTCAAGACGGAGTCACTAAAAAATCAGTTACTAAAATAATCTTATCTTCCCCTGAAAGGCCACTGTTGTTTGAGAACGTGCTGCTGTCTAATTCGTGCTTGACATTTTTGCAAACGTATTTCTTCACAATCCATCCGTTTCTACTTAAAGCAGAATGTGTATCAGCCGGTGAGTTTGTGTCTGTTTCCACATGTGGCATCCCTCTTTTACCAGCCTTTCCTTAGAGTGAGTGTGTGTCAGATCTGTGTGAGGCAGTTGAGCACACAGCTGGCTTTAATATATCTTTATGATCTCCTGTGTTAGGACACCTTAAACAGGAATCATTCTTTGGTACATGTGCATACAGGTTGGATTTCTTTTGATGAAAATACAACAAACACCATGAGACTACTTATTGATTTACGGTAAACATCTCTTAACCCTCTAATTTCACCTTTTAGTAGAGCAGAGGCCTGTATTTAACACAACTGTCCAGGATAACAGCTATTTAACCCCATTCTCTCCTCTGCCCTCTTATGATGTTCTCTGGTGCCTTTAATTCAGAATAATTATGATCACAGCTCTGCATGTAATTTTAGGTTATGCTTTTGATGCTCCTTTATTTAAAATGTGTAAAAGATTCACATTTTGACACTAGTTTTTTTTTTCAAACCTCTAATCAGAGGATTGGAGAACGTTTGATGGTCTTTTACAAATGTACCTTACTGTACAGTAAAATACTAGTTATACACCAAAAACGGAGTGCATAACAAACCAAATGTAACAACATGTGGTTTAGGGGTCCATTTGCATGACTTTCACCCAGCAGTCAACTGTTAAAGCAATTAGCCTGCTGTAAGGTCTAAATCACTTCAGCAGAGAGCACCCTGGGACCGAACCGTTTCCCCTTGCCTTAAACAACCAAACACACCTCTACTAGAAGTGCTAAAGTTTTCATGGGTAAGATATATCATATAGGATCTCCTTGTCTCTCTCGCTTGTTTACTCACTGTTATTCCACAAGATATTAACCTATATTGAGACACGAATATATTACTGTGATGCTTTTATCAGCTGTTTGGACTCTCATTCTGACGGCACCTATTCACTGCACATGATTAACTGATGATCAAATTACTGTATGTCAAGTTTAATGTAAAATCTGTTTCTCTCATGAAGAAACAAACTTGGTTGGCCTGAGGATAAGTACACTTTTGTTTTGTTTTTATTTTTAAAAATTTTATTTTATTTTTTTAGTTTTTATGTCCTCATGCTACGTGATTTTTTTTCAGAATGAAAGTTCCCAGGACAAAAAAAATCTATAGTTTTCAGTAGTTCGAGGGAGATGTTGGTTTCTGTTTCATTGCCACCAGTTATTTTTCTTTTCCCCCAAATTCTATGGAAAACTTTATTCAGGGGATCGTGTTAACTTCAAGAGCCAGCAGCGAGGGGCTTCCCTCTCTGCCCAAGAATCCACTAATATCCTGTGTCATGAAAAGACATTACTGGCACAGAGATGGAAGCTGAAAAAAACTTGAAATTCAAACAAATAGTTTTAGGAAATGCAGTAGACAACCAAAAATACATGTAACTGAATGCACAGGCTACCAGCTTTAGTTATTGCTGGTTGGGAAAGCATAGTTTCTGAGGTGAAGAACAAAAATAAAATGACTATTGTTCATTTTTCTCTTTTTGGTCTCCAGCAAGCCCAAACACCACAAATCCCCCTGAGGCATTCGTAGCACGGCTAATGCTAAACCATGATAGCCACTTAAAAAAGGCCTCGGTCTGATTTAAATAAAGAAAAGCAGTTCCAGACTCGTAAAGCCATTTCCATGCTTTTGTTTTCCTTCCAGTTTTGTAGAAAATGAGATCCATGTGCTGTGTGAAAGATCATCTGTCCTTGTGAGAGGATTTATTGTAATCAATTAATTTGAGCAAGACAACGCAGGATCGTTCATGCTCATGTCTTAGGAAGAGTAACAGACAAATGAGAAACAGATGAACTTTATGAGGCAAAAACATGAAGCTGACAGTTTCTGCTGTCATTAGAAGTTAGGTACAGAAAACAATCGGAAAGGCTAATGACAAACAAATGTCGTAAAAATGTCTTCCTTTTTTCTGCCTTGTTTGCCAGTTGTTTATTATTTTTATTGCACTCTTATAATTTAATCATATCGTTGTTTTTAGTTAAATTACTTTTTTTTTTTGAATGTGTGATGATATACGCTGTCAAACATATTTATGTCACAGACCGCGATCTGTGTGTGGGGTGACAAATCATGTGCAGTACTGCTTTAGAGGCCCTAGAGGGCAGCGAGAAACTAGGCCTACCACTTAAACGCATGTGGTCTTTTTTTTTGTTTTATTGCGGTTCATATTTTTGATCTGAGGTACAGAAGAGCCATCATGCGCTGTTTATACAACAGTAAAAAACGACACCTTATGGATCGTGATTAGCAGAGGTGAGCGGTTACTTGTGACTTCTTTTTGCTATTGAATGATAAGCAAGTTAAACTTGCATTAACAAAGAGATTTGAAAGTTATAGGCCCGGTTTCACAAACAGGGTTTAGCTTAAGCCAGGACTAGGCATTAGTTTAATTAAGATATTTAAGCAACTTTTACAAAAATGGCTTATAAGAGAATTTTACAGGTGTGCATCTTAACACAGAACAATGACACTGCTATGTTTTAAGATAAGTTAAGGCCCATGTTTGTCTCTGTCTTGTCTCCTCTATTACTGTTCGCTGGTGTTCAACCATATCCTGTTTACACGGCCCGTGCACTTGTGCAATAAATACCCTACAAATGGATTCCACTGACTCCATCCTCATTCCTTACAAATGTGTTGCATGACTCCTGTATTACTTTTGAGTTACTTTCACCAAAATAACTAAAGAGTTCTGAAGAGTTCTGCATTCAAATACTCGCAATAGGCTAAAGCTTGTCAAAGCATCAACAAAAGTAGCCTAATTACCATGAATATGTCAGAGGAAAATAGTAGGAAGATTTATTTTAAATTATTTATTTTTTAAATTATTTAGTGTTTTCTGAGTCTGTGTCACAAAGATAAATTTGCTGACTCATCATCTCCTCTGATGCACCTTAAGTCATCTTTATGGATTAAAATTATAAAGAAAGAGCTTTTGTGTTAAATGGTCATTTAAAGCTTTTTGTATTCATGTCTTTTTTCGCTGAGTTTCGGTTAATTTTTGTGAAATGCTCCTGTTCAAGATATTGTCAGTACACCCAAATAAATGTAGGCCCTTTACTGTTCTGAATGATGTAATACTCTGAATAAAATGACGGCGTCGGCAATTTAGTTTTCTCTGGAGGTGCTTTAATGCTTAAACATTGTTATATGCTTGAAATGTTTTTATTGCATTTTAGGCAAGTTGTGATGATTTAAAAAGGTAAATTGATCAAGCATAGTTTATGATCAGCACTGTCTGTCGCTGTCCAGTTTGTCCTTACTTAAAAAAAATGAAAACTTATATTTAATGAACCAAAATGCTCCAAGCATTTTTCTAAATTAACTTATAAAAAACGTATACTGTATATATATATTGCCATTACACACAAAACGTCTAGGTTACGAACGTAACCCACGTTCCCTGAAGGAG
>JAUCMT010000043.1:1112083-1132693 GCA_032357475.1 Enteromius thamalakanensis | reverse complement strand
TCCAGCTATACTAATCATCAACAGCAGGTGCGTTCGGAGAACCGGATTAGTGAGCTCATAGTTAGCGCGATGATATCATCTTGGATGTCTCATTTGATCTCTGATGTTTTTAGCAACTTACAAAGAACGAGCCCCAGGAAACCGGCCCTAAGTGTTTTAACTATGAAAGGCAGAAATCGGGATTGCATAAAATATTGCTTGTGTCACCCAGCTGGAGCTGCCAGCTAAAGACTGTGTTTGGCACTCCAACTTTCTATGTACTCTGTGTTTTGTGTCTGTTTTTATACCTGGACTCCATTCCCCAGAATGCACTTCTCCTTCACAGCTGTTCCGAATTAGCTTCAATGATTCAATCAACACCACCTGTATATATACCAGTCTGTGTTTCTGTCTCTTCGTGGTTCATTTATACTGTCACCCTGTTCCTGGTTCTCTCATTCGTGTTTATTTCCTATTGTCTTGTCTTTTTGGATTTCCCATTGTCTTCCCCACGGACCTTCGATTGCTTCTTCCTATGGACTCTGTTTGCTGGCAATTCGACCCTTGCCTGGATTACGTTTATGATTTTGTTTTTGCCTACGCTGTTTCTGTCTGCAAGTGCTCGATACTATCTGTCTGACCCCGAGCCTTTAAATAAACTGTTGCATTTGAACTCGAACGATTCACAGCCTTTTCATGACAGCTTGCCTGTTCTGTGACTCAGACTACAAGTTCAATGAGCAAAAACTGAGCCAAACAATACCAAAGAAACTAGTTCCATCGCAGAGAAGTTTCTGAAGATGCACCACTGCATAATTGCAGTATTAAAAGGAATAGTTCACCCAAAAATGAAAATTCTGTCATCATTTACTCCCCCTCAAGTTGTTCCAATTTTATTTTTTTGGGGGGGGGATTATTAATTTAATTATTTGTGCATGCATTACCTGTGACTTTTTTTTCATTGTCATCATAGTTGCTAGAGGTGAGGAGATGTCCAAAGATCAGCGCAGGCACAAACATCTTCTCATCTTTGTGTTCTACGACAGGAATTCCCTTCCCATTATTCCACACAGCAATGGTGTTGGACTCGCTATTAGAACAGATAGGATAGGTTAAAGCATTACAACTCAAAGAGACAGAAAACATAAGTTAAAAAAAACATGTAATTAAGTATAATACAATATAAGTTATTACATATTTATGTATGTACTATACTGTTTTTTATTATAAATAAAGTACTATTATTAAATAATAATAAAAGTATTGGTTTTACAGTTTTTATTTTATTTCTTTTTATTCTTGCTCATTATTATTGTTCATTCTAATTGAATGCTACTGTTAAATAGGCCTACTGTAGTGGAGAAAATGCTGTTGATTTCATTATTCTTTCATATGTTGCATTTGTCCTGTTTGTTGTTTGCATATTTTTAATAACAAAGATTAACAAAAACAACTATATTGTAAAATACACTGTTATTATGAAATAAAATTACTCTAATGATTTTTTTCATATTGCTTGACCCCAACCGTACTACAAATACACTATAATCAACGATTTGGAGAACAAAAAGCATGGAGATGCATCGTTTTATAATCAAATTGTTATCATATAAATTGGATTTGAATCGTGAGGCAAGTAGAGATGAATTCTACTAAATTAAATTAAAAAATATATATTTTTGTGAGGTTTCTGTGAGGTTTATCTTGGGTATGGGAAGGAAAAAATAATTAGCTCAGTACAAAAACCATTTTGCCCTTGTAGAGTCCCTGTAAACCACATATGAAAGCATGTGTGTGGTTATGGATGTGAAGTGAATGTAAAATGAGCAGCCATGAGTGTTTATTAGATCATTACACTCACTGCACGCATCTTCCAACAATCACATCAACTTCTTGCCACTGCAGTACTGTCAGCTAGGCTTGTGCTAATAGACAATAGTATTGAATATCGACAATAGTTTAAAATGCTTAAAATTAACCCTGCAGGATGATCAACCTTTATTTACAAATGATGAGTGCTAAAAGAGACATCTTTTAGATGTCTTTAACAGCTATGAACGAACAAATTTTGTTTTCTTTAACAGCATTTTCTTCTTCATCATCGTTATAATAATAAAAAAAATATGCAGTTAATAAGTTAGCAGTCTAAAACAGGGCTCGTCATGGGGCACGCGTTGTGACTTATGTAGCTATCCATTTTATTTAACTTTACTCCAAAAATAAAAACTTAGGCTATCTGAAATACCTTTATCCTTAACTTGTCCGTTTATGTCCAATATTTAGTGTTAAACAGTTGGTCTTTAAAATAAATCTGCCTTCGATTTTCACCTTGACTGATAACTTTTGCGAAGATGCACCAAATCAGCAAACTTGTAGGTTCTCATGCACAAATGGTTTAAAATCACCAAATAGTTATGAAATAGCCTGTGACAAGTACAGAGAGTCTCTCTCTTGCCCCCACCCACCCATACACAATAATATTGTGTATCTGCGATAAGACAATATGAAAAAAAACATATTGGGCAACCCTTCTGTCAGCACCAACACATTATTTTTTGATACAAGAGCATTTTGACTCTTTACTCAGCAGATGTGAATGAGATTTTTAAAGCAGCACTCACGGGTCAATGGTGATTTTGATGGTAGTCATGTTCTTGTCTCTCTGTTTGTTATCAGCTGCATTTACTGATGGGAAAGAAAATCCAATATTAGAGCATGGAATATTACAGATATTTATTATCCAGATTTAATTTTGAAGATAGCAGATTTTACCTATTAAACTACCATTATCACAAGCAATGACAACTGTATTTTTAGTGCTAGTGATTTTCGTGTCAACGCTTGTTATGGTGGTAGTTTTACGTAACTCTTCCATTAAAAATAAAACTGCATTTAATTAGCAAAACTCATAATTCTCTCAAATGTTTTTACGTGACTATAGAAAATACAGCAATCTTCCACAAAATGGAAGGTTAAAAGAGATATTATGGTAACATTTACATTAGGGAACACTTGTTACTTAATAACATGCATATTTCAAGCACATTGGCTGTTATTCATACTTATAGTATAATAAATAACTTTTATTTATAACTACTGCGGTTTTTTAAAATATTGCATAATATCCAACCATCTCTGCTACATATGCTACAAATCCAAGTTAAATAAATAATACTGTACAATGAAATAAAATAAATTACTTAGCCATTATGATTTATTTTTTTTGCCACAAAAAAAGTATGTCAAACTCACTGAAAGGAACATAACAGTATTCTTACCAAGGATCTCGTCAAAAATTTTATATAATCCTGGGACGAATGTGATCTCCCTCAAGTTCATTCCGATTTCTTCATCAAAAACCCACATTTGCTACAAAACATACAATCACATTAGTGTTATATAAAGAAATGAAAAGCACCTGATGACTTTGCAAGCATGAGGCTTTTAAGAAGTCAGAAATCAACCAGAAATCAGGTTAGATTCACATTTTCCTAAACATCATTCTAATTTCAGATCGTAATCCTGCTCAAACCTTCTCTCTCACCTGAGTGACGGGTTCCACTGAGCCAATGTAGGTGTCTGGACGGAGGAGGATGTGCTCGAGTTGGGTCTTCTTCTGGTAGATCCTCTCCACTGACATCTTCTTTGAGCTTTCTTTCTTGACCACCTCACCCTTCCCAGCATCTCCCCGGCCGTTTACTTCCTCTTTTTTCGCACCATTGTTCTTGTCAAAGAGGGTCTGTTGTTAGATACATCCATACATGCAACTTTGTTAAACTTGTCTGCGGCTATCAAATCAACTTTTTGCTTCCTTTAATGTTGTAATTATTTTACAGAAACAGAGGGTGACCCAAACATTTGGTGAATCATCTATATGTTATGAATTTACAGCTGCATTACAACAGTGCAAAATGGATACTCTGTAAAACCTGTAAATGTGTCTTTCTGTCTTTATAAGTTTGCTAAACTCATTTCAAAATAACTGCTTATTTTGATAGCATTATTGGCTTTTTGTTATTACTTATAAAGCCCATATTGATGCCTTATTTTGCATAGATTAAATGCCCCATACAAAATTTCAACACCTAATTCAATTAAAATAACATAATAATAATAATTGATGTAAAAGTCATAATTAGCTTAATAGTTAGTTGACCAGAAAAGGTGAAATAGTATCTCAATGAAATTAAACAAACTGCGTTATTGGTAACAGAGGGTGTATTACCTTGACTTTTTTTAAGCAATTTCCATGTATCATTTCTGAACATATAATATGTATAAGACAAGTTTGTGCAAGATGTTGCTGTAGTTCATGTATCTTTTCTGCTAGAGATATTTCACGAGTGATTAAGTTGACAGCTTAATGTGTGCTGCACTTGGTATCTTATTTTACTTAACTATATGGTTAATAAAGAAAAGGCTACTTAAATCACGATGTAGTTATAATTAACTACTTACAAATCTAGAATTGGTCATTTTGAACATTCTAAAAGAATCAAGATTACATTTTTTTTTTTGCCAAATTGCCCAGTCCTTGTTATTTTCTAAATTACACTGAATTAATTTGTGAGCAATTAGACTTTCCAATCCAATAGCCTCAAATGGCACCATATGCTAGATTTGGTTGTTTATTAGGTTATAATAAACTATAGGCATTATAGGTTTTTGATGATGCTAGATCTGTAATCTAATATTACAAATGATTAAAAATATTATCTTCACAAAGTCATACAAACAAATCCAGTAACTGATGTATAACAAAGCATTAGTATTGGTCTGGGATCAGTTCTCATAATTAACATGTGGCTCCCTATAGGTTGTTCTTTTGTTGTGGCATTGAGTGGTTTTAAATACAGATAAAACTCAAATAAACCCTTTCACCCTGTCCTGGTTTAAGCATCTTGGACTTTTGTTTGTAATAAAGCAATGACCTGTAAGTTTGTCTCTAACAAACAGAAAAAAGTTGAAATCAGTGGATTCGTTCACAGCTAATCAACACAAAAGAACTTTCCTCTAACGTTACATCACCATGAAAAGCTTCAAAAAAGCATAATTTTAATACACAAAATGAATAATAATGTGCGGTATTTAAAAAAGATTCCATATATTTTGCACAGAATGAATAATTGAGAGATGAGAATGAGTCTGTGAGCCCATTCATGTTGAGCTAAATGAATATTGCATTCAAAATGCTAAGCACATGTAAGCGGCCACAAAGCGGCAATAATTTGTAATATGCGATGTCTTTGCGTAATAATACATGAATTACTACGTTAGTAATCATATATTACTTACCACCCAGGTTAAGCCCCCGCTTCCCGCTGCACCGTTAGACATTTTCTATTGTGTGAGCCCAGAAAAACAATCAGGAACTGTCCATATGTGATCTGCAAACGCTTCAAACGCCGGGCACCATCCGGGCAGGATTCCCGTGGTTTCTGTTTCTTTTGTTTGTTTACTGCTGTAATGGAGGTAAGTTTCTGAGGACTCGTCTCATGGAGGAAGTGTGTCCGCTTCTAGGTTACTGTTCCTCGGCTATTGTTAAAATCGACCACCGGCGCCTGCTTAAGGCCTAGAGCTTTAACTAAGAGTTGTAACAAGACCCTAAATATTGAAAGATTTTAAAAGGTGCGTAATTACATGCTAATAAATTCTAAATAAGTTAACTAATAATTAAAACAAATAAACTTATTTTTTCGAGTGCTAAGTATGGGTATCGCCACATAAAAACGATTTTCATTCAATAACAAACAGCCACGGCGTCTGTCCGGCTACACCATCCGCATGGCGACACGGCCCCATAGCTCCATCCGACCAATCAGATACACCCCATAGCTCCATCCGACAAATCAGATGCCCCCATAGCTCCACCTGACCAATTAGATGCATCAGAATCTGAGGTGCCGGCATTTCAACCAATAGCAGAAACGGTCGGCGTTGAGTAGCTTAACGCACTTTGGGTAGAAAATACTTGTAGGGTTGACACAATTTTCACTTTCTGTCTGTAAAAACTTATTTTTGAACTTTAAATAATACAAAACAAACATCGACGTAACATTGATAATGTAGCCCCTTTAAAACAGTTAGCTACCTGCTATAAAAATCTGTTAAACTGGATTAAGCAAAAATTTTAATTATAAATATATTAACACCGTGTCAACATAGAACGCGACACTTGTCGAGACGCGCTGCAACACCTACACTGGACGCGACAAGCGACCGCTGAAAATCATTTGAAACTTTTGTCAATACGTCATAAATAGTACGCTGCACTAGTTTTCTGTCGGGAATTTGTCTTGCCTCGTCGCGCCGCATCCAGTAGGCTATACAGTCTTCATTCTTGAGACATGGGACAAACAGGTCTTGCAAGTGTAACAGCTATTACATTTAAAAATGAAAATATTTTATTTTAAATGTTATGAGGATGTATTTAACACAATTATCACCTTCAATTTAATCTTCTCATTATTATACCAAATCTATGACTCTTATAAAAAAGATGAAATGTTGAAAAACTTAATAATATCTCCAAAGTTGTTTTTTAGTTAAATATGTTTTTCATAAGATTTTAAAATCCCCGCAATTAGCATCTAAAATCAACAAAAAAAAAAAACTAAATGGCTAACACATGAACTCTAACGTTATTTACTTTGTGAAAAAAATTCCAAATTTAACAACACCGTCAGATTTTGTGATTCAGCTTAAATGTGACTCTTGAATAAAATTTTTATATACAATAACATACTTACTGTTTGTTGTGTTTGTTTTATACAGTAATTAATTGATCCTGTGTATTTTATATTGAAAATGACTATAAATTCAGGTTTCCGTCACCACCGTCAGA
Organism: Enteromius thamalakanensis; assembly: GCA_032357475.1. Taxonomy (NCBI): domain Eukaryota; kingdom Metazoa; phylum Chordata; class Actinopteri; order Cypriniformes; family Cyprinidae; genus Enteromius; species Enteromius thamalakanensis. The sequence goes on along the minus strand of JAUCMT010000043.1, from coordinate 1,125,870 downwards.
TGACTATTTTGATAATATTTCATTACGCTATTTTATATTTGTAGTGAAATTGTTGGTCTCGTGTAAAAGTATAATCTGTCTGCTAACATGAGAATGTGTTTTGAAATGTTAAACACATTTTGAATGCTGTTAAAGATCAAGTTGAAATTATATTACGCAGTCCAGTTTTGTTAAAAAAAGAGAGAAAAGTTGGGAGATTTATTTTTTTTTTTCAATTTTGCACCGTTTCTATTGTATTTTGTTGTGTCGCGGGGCTGGGTGGCGTTCGGCTTTTACACACCGCGACGATTATTTAATTAATGTTACCTAGTACACATAATAGTAGTTTCAAAAATTAGGTCAACACTGTCAAGGGAAACATATTAGCTTTGATTTGCAATCTAGTTGTTTGGTGTTGAACATTTTCACAAGACTTTGTATTTTTTTTAAATGTATGTACATTTATAATATCATTATTTATAACACCATTAGTATTATATATTACTTTTTCATCAAATTACAAAAAAAAAATAATTTAAGCTAATGCGAGGGTGTTTGTAATTCCGCGTCCATATATGGGAGGGACGCTAAATAGCTCTTCTTACTGCCGTTATTTTTTTTCTTTTATTTGAAGTCATGAAAACACTATCGTGGAGTTTTTCTTTTGCTATTTGAGCATATTGGAATTAAAAAAAACATAGCCTATTTGTGGCACTCTCCCATTCACTATTTTTCAAAGTTAATCCAACTATGACGAATTCTGCTGCGGAGAAACACTGAAACGTGAAAAAGGTCCATTGACAATATTAGGCATAGGCCTATAATTCACACAAATTAATGAAAACTTTTAGGGCTGCATAATGCAAATATGACCACTTCTTGAAATAGAGAAGTGGGGGCATGTTTAAAGAAGCCATTTTAGGGGTGTGTGGTCAAGTCTTAACTTTTATAAAGAATATATCTTTTGGGACTTCGCAACTTTAGGAATCTTATATATGCACAGCTTGTAACACCCCAAAGAGAAAGAAAAACTTGAAATGGCATCGTATGACCCCTTTAAGCTCCAATAAAGCTTTCCTGTTTATTTTTGTTAATTTTAAAAAAAAACAAATTTCAATGTTTTGTGTAACAAAATGCTTACTGTGGGTTGACTTAAAAATAACTGACACAGATGTAGACATTTTAGACAACATTTCAAACAAAAATAAAAATATAAAACTTGAAAAAAAGTAGGCTACTCATTTAGAATGCCTTAAAAACATTTAATTTTCACAACCTAAGAAAAAATAAACAGTTATGTCTAAACACAACTAGGGAATTCACGAGCCTCTCTATTTAGTCCTATTAAGTCATGAACGTTAAAATGTTATAATGAGAGTAAATCGTGCTAATACACTTTAACACATTAATACACAAAATTACAATAACATCAGATCAATTGCTTCTCTTAAGGTCTTTTTTTCAGAGGTACTGATTCAGTCATAACCAAAATATTTTATTTGTATGTGATGGGTTGCAGATGCTGAGTTTAGCATCAGATAATGTTTCTAAAAGATCACCTTTTATTAATATAGTCATGTCTCGTTATTTTGGTGTCTATGGTATTTACGGCCCAGTCATCAGTCCTTGAAAGCTTTTATAAATTCAGAGAAAAGCATTTGTATATGTAAATATTTGTACTTTTTTACACTGGTATGGACTTAATGTACCTACAGTGAAACTAAAACTCGCTTAAGCATTTATGATACAGTTAATTGTACTATGCAGATATTAATGAACAAAGAAATAACGCTGCATAGACTGAAAGAAGAACAAAATGTACTCTCATACTGTAAAAATTATTCTTACTTATGGTTTCTAATATTGTACTTTTAGTTCAGTCAGAATATTTGTCACTGTGTATAATAAAGGTGCTTCACAATGCCATAGAAGAACCTTTTTGTTTAAATGGCTCCATATAGAATCTTTAACATGTGAAGATCATTCTCTTTCACAAAAGGTGCTTATTGGCAAAAGGTTCTTCACATTATAAAAATGTAAGAAAGAGATGGTTCTTTAAAGAATCTTTGACTGAATGTTTCTTTTTGGAACAAAAAAGGTTCTTCTGTAGAATTGCTGCGATTATTTCATCATACATTATCGTTATTTTCAAGAGTGTAAATGTAGCCACATCACAAGTCTCTAGCTAATATAAGTGACTAGGTTGTTGCAAATAATTGCCAATATCATCATATTCGCTTTCTGAAGAGACTGCCTCATTATCATAGCTGACGGGTGAGTACAACGGGGAGTCCTCTCTGCTGCCGCCCTCTTTATCTAGCTCTGACAATAAAAGATAAACCAAAGAAAATCACATATTAATGCAATAAACAAAACATTACCAAAAACTCATGGTTTGAGGTAAAGAGGTTTGTATATAAACATTAAACTAAATGGACCACTGCAAAACATCTCAACAAACCATTAACACATATATTTTGCATGTAAATGTACAGTCAAGTCCATAAATATTGGGACATCGACACAATTCTAACATTTTTGGCTCTATACACCACCACAACGAACAAGATGTGGTTTAACTGTCAGCTTTAATTTGAGGTTATTTACATCCAAATCAGGTGAATGGTGTAGGAAAAACAAGTTTGCATGCCTCCCACTCGTTAAGGAACCAAAAGTTATGGGACAGAATAATAATCATAAACAAACTTTTTTAATACTTTGTTGCAATTACAGTCAATTACAGCCTGAGGTCTGGAACACATAGACATCACCAGATGCTTGGATGTTGATGCTCTGCCAGACCTCTATTGCAACTGTCTTCAGTGCCTGCTTGTTCTTGGGGCATTTTCCCTTCAGTTTTGTCTTCAGCAAGTGAAATGCATGCTCAATCATATTCATGTCAGGTGATTGACTTGGCCATTGCATAACATTCCAATTCTTTCCCTTAAAAACCCATTGGTTGCTTTTGCAGTATGATTTTTTTCCCATCTATACTGTAAAGCGCCGTCCAATTAGTTTTGAAGCATTTGGTTGAATATGAGCAGATAATATTGCCCGAAACACTTCAGAATTAATCCTGCTGCTTTTGTCAGCAGTCACATCATCAATAAATGCAACAGAACCAGTTCCATTGGCAGCCATACATGCCCACGCCATGACACTATGCTTCACTGATGAGGTGGTATGCTTAGGATCATGAGCAGTTAATTTCCTTTTCCATACACTTCCCTTCCCATCACTCTGGTACAAGTTGATCTTGGTCTCATCTGTCCATAGGATGCTGTTCCAGAACTGTGAAGGCTTTTTTAGATGTAGTTTGGCAAACTCTAATCCTGTTCTCTTCCTGTTTTTGAGGCTCACCAACGGTTTACATCTTGTTATCTTGTTGACATTGTGGTGAACCCTCTGTATTTACTCTGGTGAAGTCTTCTCTTGATTGTTGAATTTGACACATATACACCTTCCTCCTGGAGAGTGTTCTTGATCTGGCCAACTGTTGTAAAGGGTGTTTTATTCACCAGGGAAAAAATTCTTCGGTCATCCAACCACAGTTGTTTCCCGTGGTCTTCCGGGTCTTTTGGTGTTGCTGAGCTCACCGGTGTGTTCCTTCTATTTAATAATGTTCCAAACATTTGTTTTGGCCACGCCTAATGTTTTTGCTATCTCTCTGATGTTTTTTTTTTTTTCAGACTAGTTATGGTTTGCTTCACTGATAATGACACCTCTTTGCATCTCATCGTGAGAGTGGAGAGCAACCGATTCCAAATTAAATAGCACACTTGAAATGAACTCTGGACATTTTATCTGCTCATTGTAATTGGGATAATGAGAGACTAACACACACCTGGCCATGGAACATCTGAGAAGCCAATTGTCCCATTACTTTTGGTCCCTTAACAAGTCGGAGGCACATATGCAAACTGTTGTACATCGTTCACCTGATTTTTGGATGTAAATACCTCCAAGTAAAGCTGACAGTCTGCAGTTAAAGCACATCTTGTTTGTTTTATTTCAAATTCATTGCGGTTGTGTATAGAGCAAAAATATTAGAGTTGTGTCGATGTCCCAATATTTATGGACCTGACTGTATATTAATTGTTTCTTGTAGACAGAGACACACCTTGGTAACTGAAGGGAGCATCTGTGGTGGGTCCCAGGAATAACCTTCCGGATCCCTGCTTCTTTAAATCTGCATTATGTGAGTCAAATTTTGAAAACTGTTTTATATGTAATATATAACTGTGCTCAAAAACACAACAGGCAACTACTTTTAAAATATTAAAGTATCAGTTCCCTTTCGAGGGAACTTCGGACCGTGACCTTTAGAGGTCTCTGGAGGTCGTTATAGGAACACCTTTGGCGGGAGGGGTGTCTGAAGCATACATCTAAACACATCAATAATATTGGCCAGTGACAGCCTATGACATCATTACCTGGCACCCACACAGCCCACACATGTCATCCTCTTCAGGACCATTTTGTTTGAAGCTGCATCCGGTAAGAACATTCTCTATTTTCTTACCATAGCGAGCACTAGTAAGGCATTTAGGAAGTGTGAGGATCTGTGTCCTCGTTATTTGACACCTGATGACTTCCACAATCTCTGCGTCTATGCTGGTATGCTATCTCTCTGAGGGTAAAACATCCTCTCTCAAGGCTCCTTCCCTGCCATCTGCCCCCATACATCAAGGCTGTATGGCAGGGCGTACGTAGCAGCAGGTCAGGCTGCACTGCAGGTTCCTGGCGGCCATGGTGATTAACCTCGGTCATCCACCTGACCGAGGTTAGGAAGGAAGCTCTTGCGGTCACATCCATACTGAACCTATGATGTTTGTCTCTAAGTTTTATAGAAATACATACTGACTCAAGCACTTTTTTCGGACGTTGTATTCAAGGATACATATACAGAGTCTGAGTCTGACACAGGAACTATTGTGGGTGAGTATGATCCTATTTTTTATGTATTCTACTGAAGGATGTATGTATTCTGATTTACAGGGCCTCCACTCTCTGGAGCTCCACTATGCAGCAGCCTCAAGCTGTAGGCCTTCTTCTGCCTCCCTGTTAGGCTGCCTGCTTTATTGGTAGAGTGTAGCATGGCTCCCCACAGGGAAACAGGGTTACATACGTAACCTGAGACGTTTTTCTCTTAACCCTGCTAAGCTTTTCAAAAAGTTTGTGATTTGTTTTTGTTTTTTTCAGTGGAATTCGTTTTTTAGAATATTTAAAAATATGCTTCTTTCATATTCAGCCATAATAGTCACTAAGTTTAACATGAAAGTTCAGTTTGTTCAGAATGCATATCTGAAAAATAGACACTAATTTTTAAACCAGTACAGTGCCCTCCACTAATATTGTCACCCTTGGTAAATCTGAGCAAAGGTAGCTGTGAAAATACATTGTTTATCCTTTTGACTATATATCCTGGAGTTTGTTTTTGTATGAGCTACAGTAGGTGAATTGTTCTTGAAACCCACCCAAACAACATGTGGTGATGTAGGTGCTGTTTGACCTTTTTTTTTTAAGTTTTCTGACCCTGTGACTCAACTATTATTCAGCTGTGGTCCTCGGAGAGTCTATTGTCACTTAAACTCTCAACTTCTCAACGTGAATTAGGACGATGTAGACACAAATCCTCTTTCAGGCAGTTTCCTAACATTTTATGTTGATTATTTTGCCCTGATGGTAGAAACGGGAATTTTCACTTCTCCAGCTCTTTTCTTAAAGTCCCTTCACTAATTTACGAAGCTCAATTATCTTTGCTGGACATCAGAAATATATTCTTATTGGTTTTTCTCATTGTGATGGATGATTAAGGGAATTTGGGTTCCCTCCCATTTATTTTTCTGTATAACAAGAAGCATTGGCTGGATAATTTCATGTTCATATAATCACCCTGCTCAATTTTGTGAATATGAATGAAAATATACTTCAGAGATGTTTTACTCATAAGGATTTCCAGGGATGCCAATACCTGTAGTCAACATGCATTGGAGAAAACATCTAGATTTCCCCCCAATTTTCAATTGTTTTACTGTTGTTGATGTTGTTGTTGTTTTATTGTTTTCGTGGTAGGTTAGAATTTTGTGAATTTTTCAAGTGAAAGATCAAAAGAATAAATGATATAGATTTATTTTCACAACCAACTTTGCTCAGATTTAACAAGGGTGCAAATATTAGTGGAGGGCACTGTATATAGCAGAGAGACAGCTTTGTTATAAATCTACATTTATATATCACAGTTGTGATATTCATGCTCCATGTTTGTTTATGCACATTTGTTTTCACTGGCTACCTGTTCTTGTATTCTCATGTATGGAGTGAGTGAATGCATGGCTCCTATCATTAATGTGACTTGTGCAGTACATGTTTTGGCCTTGATGTCTTTTTATTACGTTTTTGTTTATTTTCCCCCAATTTCCTTGCATTGCTATGCCAAATCATCTTGCATTGTCCTGTTCAGCTTTGCCCTGCCTTTTGCACTATAGTTTTATATTTTATCTTATTATTGTTTAGAATATTTAATCTAAAGTCCATCTAAGTCTTCACCATTCCTCACACAAAACCTATAGTAGTGCATGTGGTTAATTAGTATCACTAAGTAATTGTTTTTGTAATTATAGTAACAAGGATACATTAAAAGTAAACTGTAACCAGAAAGTAGTGCAGTTTTTAAATGATTATTACGAGGCTGTGAAACAAAACACATACTGTATGTCACTTATTGTCCTATGGATGCTTGGACCCTTAAAAATCAAGTATATATACGCACTGTTGGAAATTAACTGCATGCCATGTGTACAACAGAACACAGCATGATATTGCTTAATTCTTTTTTTATAAAGAGAATGAAAAGTTTGGGCAGTTTCATACCTACAGGTTGTAGACAGTCCCTGTCTTCCCCTGTATTTTCATAACATTCAGCAGACTCCTGTGAGCATGGGTCCTGTGCATTTGTGCTTGTGTTTTCATAGCATTCTCCTGATGAGGTGCAGGAAGACTCAAACGAGTCCACTGTGATCAAAGATTTTTACATGTAATTTAATTACAAATATAAAGTCAATGGCTTGTTATAAACAGTTCTTACCACTTGTAGAGTCACACATCTGCTGTGCATTACGATTAGAGATTTGCTGGTATCCTCCCACTGTGACCTCTGCCGGGACAGCTTAGACGAAAATGTTTATGAGCATTTACAAACTTTAAAAATTTTACACCTATATCCCAGAATTGCACATACAAAAAGCAAAATGTCTCACATCTCTTTCAAAATGAAGAACTGCATTCAAAATACCACAAACACACCTCGAAAGCAAACCTTTAAAACATTAATTCCTGTTAGATTTGTGTGTTAGACACACATTTGTGTGTGGAAGTGAATTGGATTTGTGTACATAGCGAAAATTGGATTTTAATGTTGATGTTATAATGTATAATTGAAATAAAACAAAGTGAAACCTTTCCCTTCTTACCTTCCTCCATTACACTGTTCAGGTTTGTGACCTTCACAGCAGGCCTTTTACCATCTGCACTGTATCTCATTGAGTCTAAAGAAGAACAAGAGAGAAGTCTCCTTAAGGGAATAGTTCAACCAAAAATGAAAATTCAGTCATCGTTTACTCACCCCCAAGTAGTTCTTAACCTGTATGAATGTCTTTGTTCTGCTAAACACAAAGGAAGATATTTTGAAGAAAGTTTGTAACCTCCACAGTATTTATTTCTTACTATGGAAGTCAAATGGTGACCCAAAACATGCAGGTTTGAACTTTTTTAAATATATCTTTGTTTGTGTTCAGCAGAACAAAGAAATTCATACAGATTTGGAACTACCTGAGGGTGAGTAAATGATGATAGAATTTTAATTTTCGGGTGAACTATTCCTTTAAAGTGCTGCTTACTGCTTTCAGTTCCATTTTAGGAACCTGTAACCAATAGGGGATCAGGACATCATAGGCGGGTGACGTCATGATCCAGGGAGCTTAAAGCACATGCGGTGAGACCAAATGCCAGCCTTCATTCATTCAGCACGCTCTCTGTGTGTCTGTCTAAGCTATCAAGCTTGCTTTGTTTAGAAGTCTAAAAATGAGTCAGGAGAAACGTTTAAGAAGTGTGTTAGTCACTCTAAGCTTCACTCTAGGAGGGCTCTTTTTGCAGAGGGAGGTTGGCCTTCCTCGTGGTGCAGGCCCCGCTGTCGCTGAAGCGTTTGCACTCATGGGGATCAATCTAATGGAGGGAATCGAGATGGGTGACCATCCCCTATCCCCTTCCCATCCGGATGGATCAGGCTTTTGCCTGGGTTCAGAAGCACCGTAAGCGGTCACTCATCAATCACTCAGGCAATCATCTTCCTCCGAGGAGGTAGATATTGTCATCTGTCGCAGAGAGAGGCAGCTTTGTTGCAAGCCCCATCCTTACCCTCCAAGTTGCTGCGTCTGACTTCAGCGCTGGTTGATAAGGGGTATGTGGCTGTCTGCACACCCTGGCGGTGCTTCAAGCATACCAGCCGATCTCCTGAGGGAGCTGAGTGAGAGGGAGCAAGTGGATGCTGAGGACATCCTGGATCTGGGGCAAACGGTGGATCTTTCGATTCGTGCCACAAAGGAGACCGCTAAAGCTATTGGTCGATTGATGGTGTCAAAAGTGGCAGCAGAAAGACACCTCTGGTTAAATCTGTTAGGGGTGAAGACACAAGACATGGTGCTTTTGATGGAAGCTCCGCTGTCCCCGTCAGGCCTCTTTGGTGAGGTGGTAGATACTGTGGTAGAACGACACCAGCAGTCGAGAAAGCAGGTTGCGGCTTTCTAGTCAGTTCTGAAAGAAAGCGCAGACGATGAAAAGATCTTGGGTTTGCCGCAGCAAAACATGGCTCCTGTGGTTCCTCCTGGGTTACTTGGTGCTCTTCGACCACCTTTGGGATGTGTCTCAGGGGGGCTGGGGAGTACACTTCCCCCAAGGCGGTTGTTTCAGTGGCCAGTTCAGTGCCCTCCCGGCGAGCCGACGGGTCAAAACATTTGCCACTTTCTCCACCAGAGACCAGTCTTGAGAGACTGGTTCCCTTAGTAGAACATCTGGCAGCATGGGGGAGCCTACCAGGTATTTCTCGTTGGGTCGTGAACATTGTGAAAAGGGGATATTTTATCCAGTTCAAAGAACAACCGGCATGCTACAGTGGGGTGATTCCCAGTGATGGGTCTCAATCAGGCTCAGGTGCTAGATCAAGAAGTAGCCATTCTCTTAGAAAAAGGGGCCAAGGAGATGTTGGGGGCCGTCTGCGGGCAGAGAGTTAGGGTTTTACAGTCTGTATTTTGTGGTTCCAAAAAAAGGATGGAGTGCTGAGGCCCATTTTAGATCTCAGTCAACTGAACTGCTTAGTCAGTCAGCTGAAGTTCAAAATTCTTACATTCTTACTTAAACAGGTCGTACATCAAATCAGGTCCAAAGACTGGTTTGTCTCGATAGATCTGAAGGACGCATACTTCCATGTGTTGATCTATCCTTCACACAGAAGGTTCCTGAAATTCCTTCACGAAGATGGTGGACACGGCCCTGGCCCCATTGAGGCTTTAGGGGATCCGCATTCTAAATTACTTAGACGATTGGTTGATCGAGATGTCGTCTTCGCCCACATGAGGACTAAGACTAAATGCCAAGAACAGCATGCTTTCTCCGCTTCAGAGAACCATCTTATCTAGGTGTAATTTGGGACTCGATTTCGATGCACACGAGACAAAGGAGTTTCTAGAATCAGGGCCGGTGCTGGGTGCTCAGTGTCGTTGGGTGACTCTAACAACCCCTGTGTCAAAACATAAACATCGCATTCATCAGTAATATGCATCTAGACAGCTGAAATGGAAAATGGTGGGTCGCCTCAAGAACTGCCTGCTCTCGCCACTGCACTTCTGAGAGAACCATGTCAGCGATTTGAAAAAAATGTGGGTCAGACAAAGCTATATGGTATAGCCCATTCTACTCTAAAAGTATACATGGCAGCTATTTCAGCTTTCCATGCACTCATAGACTCTCATCGGTCTTCCTGTTCCTGTGAGCGGGTTCTTTTCCTAAAATCCCTATGGTCCCACCACAGCCTGTGGTGCTCCAGGCTTTTTGCCCTCCTCCATTTCAGGAGGCAAACCAGGCTTCATTGCTTTTGTGCGAGCACTGGACACTTATATTCGCAGGTCTGCAGGCTGGAGAAGGTCGGATCAGTTGTTTGTTTGCTTCGGCCCTCCTCGTAGGGGTTTGCCTGCTTCAAGGCATACCCTAAGTAGGTGGATTGTGGATGCTATCTCTATGGCATATGATTCTTCAGGTCTCCCCTCGCCTATGAGAGTCAGAGCTCATTCAATTAGAAGTATGGGGGCCTCAAAGGCCTATTCGGCAGGTGTCTCAGTCTTGTCAATATAGCCCTTGTTCCTTGAAGGAACAAGACACTGCGTCTTTAGCCACACCCATTGCATCCCTGCCAAGCGCTTGCTTCATTCCTGAGGTGTTTGGTCTCACTGCATGTGCTTTAAGCTCCCTGGATCATGACGTCACCTGACGTCCTGATCCCCTATTGGACAGGTGTCACAGCAGATTCAGAGAGTGGTCACGCTGAGGTGGCTTGTTCCTTTAAGGAACCAGGGTTATATTCATACCCCCGAGACGTTTTATCTCATGTCATCTACAAAGAAATCCAATCTAGAATGGATTTTACAACACTTACACACTTACATACAATAGGTGAGATCTGGGATGGTTGTAACAAATGTTGCTTTAAAGCCTAAAGCTTTACTGTTAGTGTTGACTATTGTGTAATGTTAATTTTAGGGGCGTAACGATTCGCGTATTGTGTATCGAACGATATATGGTCATTTTCCAAATCATAATGATCATCCCTATCCCTTTGTTAGTGGGGACTTGAGAGAGCAGTGCATATGCGTGTCATTATTTAGTTATTTGGAATGCACTTGTCAAGTGGAGATGTTATTTCCCCATTATCTTCAGCTGGGATGTTCCTGTGATAACGAACGCAACATGATGTGCGTCAGCAGATGTCGCTGTTTTAATGTCATTGTATTTTTATTTTTGATAGCATAACTGTTGCAAATAAACATACATTTAATATTTTGTATATGTTTTTAAAATATGCTAATATATAAAAACAAATATGTATAAAACGTTTTTTTAATAAAAGGATTTTATGCAATGCATCTGTCCCTTAACAAATCTGCTGACGCACACCGCAAAGTTTGTTATCACAGGAACATCCTAGCTGAAGATAATGAGGAAATCACATCGCTCCACTTGTGGACAAGTGCATTCCAAACAACTAAATAATGACACGCACATGCACTGCTCTCTCAAGTCTCGACTAACAAGCAGATACAATTGATTACTTTGATGATTTGGAAAATGACAATGAATCATACAATATGCAAATCGTTACACCCCTAGTTAATTTACAGTAAGAAGTGACCCATGCAGTCATTTTCTGATGTTAAAATCCTAATGATATTAAAAGCACATCATAAAAACAGTCCCAAACATGACAGAAAAAGTCCCCAACCCCTTTTAAAACTTTATAGTGTATATGTTTACTATGAAAATTTTATAAGTTTATATATATGTATATATTTCATTAATTTCACAATGTTGTTTGCACTTTGCTCCTTTTTCACCTAATATTATATTTGGTGCATCAATCTACATCATTTAAAAACTATGAGCCACACTCTTTTTAGTGATCAGTGTTAAATAAAACACTAAAATAAGATTTTTGTGAGTGCAGATCATGGTTTTATATAAATAAAATTTTTATGGTTTTTAATTGCCAATGATAGTTATGAAATCATTCAGGCTAAATGATTCCAGGTTTCACATCAACTTCCTGGAAATGCTGGCAGTATGTAGGGCCTGCCAAACCTTCCTTACAGACCTGAGGGGACACAACATCGCTTGGACAGCATGACAGTGGTGTCATACATAAATTATCAAGGAGGTCTGTCATCAAGACACCTCTTCAGGTTGATCCTATTGCAGAACAGTAAGTAGGAAAAGACAACCTTGTTGTCCTTTTTTTGAGGGGAACTAGGCGGTTGAAACCTCCACCCCTCCTTACTGTCCTTGCATGCAACCTACCTACTGTCTTAAGTAGGTATCATTTTGTATTTTGTTCTTTTCGATGTTCTTTTCAATAGCTTCAAAAATGTATTTGGTAGAGAAAAGACCAGTAAAAAATGCATTACTTTATGCAATTAGTTACTTTAGTTAGTAACAACATTTTTTTTGGAAAGTAACTTTCCCAACACTGCTAGCAATTTTATCTTCCTACCTACAACCATCCCGGCTCTCTCCTGCTTTCTCAGTATTGTCCATAATACTTAATGACTAACTTTGAAAAGTGGATAAAGGAAAAACTGTTTCCGGGCTGATGTCATGTTGCTCATAGTCTGTGTCATATGATCCACTCTCAATGCTACTCTGAGCCCAGACACGCTGAGGAGATATGGGAACTACAAGGGAACAGAGAAATCAATTCACAAATACAGAAAACAGAGGTAATCGGTGTAACTTCAGCACAGAGTAAAACACTTACCCTCAGCACCACTGCTGTTGTTTGTGACTTTGACGAGATGCACAGAGTCTCTGTAGTTGTTTTCCTCTGTGTCAGGCTGGGCTTGCAGGTTGATGTATCTCTTCTGAGCCACAGCAACTATGATAATGAGGGGAAACACAATTGGTTCAGTTGTCAATTTTAATGGTGTTCAAATTGTCTTGTGTGAAATGTCATTTCTTATATTTTATTTATTAATTTTGCCTTTAATTAAGGACATGCTGATCTTTGACAGGTTTTGCTAGATTTATCTAAATTTATCTTCTGCCAAAAATTCATTGAAAGAGTTGTGCTTTGTTGTGTTAGCCTGTAGGTTTGCACCCACCTTTCTTCCTTTTATTATGATGACACATGAGGATATTTGTAATAATTGCAATCAAAAGCAAGAAACCAAGAACAAAACACCCCAGTTGCTCTAAAGTCGGGAAGAATACAGGTGGTTTGTCCATTGTTGTAGTCCCTGGATTAAAGAAAAGAGCCCCAGATATGGTTAAAAAGAGATGCTTTGCCTTGCATTAAAAACCATTTGCATAAACACAGCCAGCCACAAATGTTATCTCATTTTAAAATTAACATATTCCGTTACTTTTGTAACCTCAGTTTCCTGAGATACAGGAATGAGCACTGTGTCTGCTTAAGATGCAATGGGAAAACTACTCCTAACTGACGCCTTTTTTCAGTCGGTGAACCAATGGCTCGGCAGCAGTGCTGAACAAATCTATTGTTGCGAAGCCTGCCAGAATGGGTTGTGCCTCTGACTTTATAAGCACCAGTTTCGCCATAGGATTCAGGTTATTTTCGACTGAAGAGATGCTATTTTAGCACAGCAAGGAAAGCAGTACTTGTTCCCGTATCTCAGGGAACTGAGGTTACGGAAATAACCAAGTTCTTCTTAAGATGCTTTGGGAACACATTCCAATCATGCCATGATACAATAGAAGAATGACCATAAATGTTAACTTGCCCGGGCAACCTGGAGCCAGGAGAATGAAAACAGCAGTCCAAGGCGAGGGGTAAACTCGTAGAGGTTACACCTAGGGCTGTAACGATACACCAAACCCACGATTCGATTCGTTTCACGATTTTTGACCCATAATTCGGTTCGTATCGCATTTTTTTTCCGTGGGGGGTGGGAAAAAAAAAGCGATCCATTCCTTTCAAAGAGCCGTTCAAAAAAACACCCCTGCGCTGGGTGCGCCCCTCCCTCTATAAC
>JAUCMT010000043.1:1095090-1105947 GCA_032357475.1 Enteromius thamalakanensis | reverse complement strand
ATTCAATTCTCATTTAAAATAATGTTGTCAGTTAACCGGTTAATAATCGGTTAACGAGCGTCGGTTGTCGGTTATGAAAAATAACCGAAATGAGCATCCCTAGTGTCCGGTTTATTGGACAGTTTTATTGCCCATCATTAAACCATAAAACAATAAAAGGTCATAAATCAGGGCCATAAATACCTTTTTGTCATTTGCCCAACCCCATTTACTACTTACACAATAAGTGCATTGTAACAAATTGATCATTTACTGTAAATATTTGTGTTAAAGCCACCTATTATAAAGTAGGTCCTATTATTTTTAATAGTTTTTTTTAACTTTGCCATTATGGTGTAACTAGTGTAAATTGATGTGGAAAAAACTAATTTAAAACAGTTTAATACAGTATATGCCAGCAACATAACGCGGAAAAATATGCGAATACTTTCACAAGGCACAGTGCCTTGTGATAGTATTCGCACCCCTTTATTTTTTCGTACTACATTTCAAACAGAAACAAATACAGTTTCACTGTTTCAATGCATTTCAGACTACAGTCATTACAAGTTCTATTTCTCTTCCCACCAGTTCTTACCGCAAATGACCTCAGACAGCCTCTTGCAGTGGCTTCTCACAGTCTGACTGCAATTCCTTAGCTCAGAGTCACTGTAAAGGCAGCCTGTAAGACAGGTACTGTTGAATTCATCATACGCCTGTAATTTATACACATTACCACATCCCACAGACAGACAGATCTGAGAGGAGAGACGGTTAATATCCTCCACGTCTATAAATAAAGAGGTGCTGAGGGTCCAGGAGCATGAGCCAGATAGCTGATCTGAGAATACAAAAGAATGCACACTTTAATTTTTCATAATCTTTGGTGTCTGTAATTCCCATTGCCTCTGTGATATTTAATCAACATGTAGAAACTTAGCTCTATCTTTGCTCCTTTTCTACAGACTCTAAAAATTCAGATCAAGGCCGGCCCTGGCCATAAGCGGAATAGGCAATCACTAAGGGTTGCCAATATTTTATTTTATGTTTTTTAATTACAAAGAGAGAGAGATTGTTCCACAAAGAAATTACAATTTTATTGTTCTTCCGACTCAACGCATGATCTATCTTTCCTTGTATAGCCACTTTTACATGCATCAGTTACCTGATATAAAGTGATAAAGTGACAATTTATCAGTAAACATCTACCATAATGTCAAAAAGACAAAAGTTCTCTGGTGCCCAGGGAACAAAGCTAGTTAAATTTTGAACAAACTTTATGTTGGCCGAGTCTAGTTTAAACTGTTAAATTGAGTTCCAGAGATCTATGATTTTTGTAGATTTTTTTGATGTAAAATTACACATTTGAATAATATTTTTACAAGTTGTGTAGTATTTGGGCATTTGTGGCATTTTTAATTTGAACTGGCTAATTTAGTATATATTTTGTTTCTCTGTTTAATTTGTGGTGATAACGTTAGAAAGGGCTATAGTTCAGTAACAGTGTTGCCATCTACTGGAAATCAAACACTTTTCATTAATAAGGTTATTGTCAATAATTAAATAAAAAATAACAAAAATTGTTACAAATGTAATGTCCATTGTTTGTTCAAGTTCAACTTGTCCTCCATCTTATAAGCCCGTATTGGTCATTTGTACAAATATCTTGAAGAAGTTTAGGGTTGATGTAGCACAGTTTGTAGAGCGATGCATTAGAAAATAAGATGGGATCATTCAATCTTGGGGTCAAACCCAGAGAACCCATGTGCTCATAAAACCCTTTAAGTTAAGTTTTTACATCATTTTTGTAAAGGGTAGTCTTAGGGGTGGGTTTGTATGGGCATACAAATGAATTGGCATGTTTCCAATAAAATATAAAAAAAAAATAAACAAGACAAAGCTATGCAGTGTCTGTGTGAATCTTTGAACACAATGATAATTGGTGGAATGGGCTGTGAGGTAAGGGGCACCAAAGTAAAATCTCACCTAGAGTAGCAAATTGGCCAGGGCCGGGCCTGGTTCAGATAGTAACAATGGAGCCCCAACATAATATGACATTTCACACTGTTTAATGTGCCACCTGTTTTATTGCAACAGAGAAACACACTAGAAGTGAGCAAATGTGCACCGGTTGAATAACGAGTGTGTCACCACAACATCCTGTCAAACTCTTCAAAGGGGTTACAAATGATACATTTACATGTACATTACAAATGAGGAGAATAGAAGCAATAAAAAGACAAAAAAAGAGCAACAGTGTTATTACAAGTCCTGGTTAGCTTTTTTTAGTTCGTTTTTTTAAGAAATCAAGTAGATAGAATAAATAGCTTTTTTGTTGTTTTTTCTATTTAATAAAAAACTAATACAAATAGATAAAATAGAATTAGAATAGAGAATGCTAGAGTTAAAGGGTCAAATAAAGATGGAAGAGTGAAATATTATATATGTAATTAATATACTAAATATATGTAACATTTTCTTGACAATGCTATAAATCTTTGCATCACAACATTCAGAAGTCAGCAAATAAAAAAAGAGTAATGCACATGTAAACTAAAGAAAAAAAAAACATCAATATGACTTATAATATTAGGAAAGCAAATAACTCACGTTTCACATTGACCCTGACCTCTGGAGGCTCAGTGGAGACGAGACTGTTATATGCTGAAAAAAAGGGTGAGAAAATATACCGTCTTGAAACTCTGCCTCTGTATTACATAGCTGGAATAATATTTTTACCACACATAAGAGGAAGGCAGTAATTAATAAAAAATCACATGGTTTTGCTGCACAAGTAACACAGTATTTCACACAGCACATGCCTATAGTACACAAAATAATTTCTGAATTTACAAAATTTACCCAGTTTAACAGTTAATCTGTGTGTTATTATGTGGATGATATTTGCCTGTTTTTTGTTTTGTTTCTTTTGTCTTCTAATAAGCATGAAAATATACTATGTAGCTTTTAAATGGCAGCCTTTAATTTAAAATAATATAATCTTTAAAAAAATCATATTTGTATCTTGTTCAAAATTTTACAACCAAAATTTTTTTAATGCATTAAGCTGTTTGCACCTTTTGTAACACCTCTGTATTGAGTCTCTCATTTGTCCAAACAAGAGCCTAATGAACAAATATCACAAACAATACACAAATTTAAAAGGTTGTGGACTATCCAGGGGACACCGCACAGCATCAAGTGTATGTAAACTTAGAACATGGCAATTTTAATAAATTCAGTTCTTATTTTGTCTTGTGTGACATACTGTATCTAATCATATTTTATGCGAAAAAAGTTGTACATTTTGTGAATTAATTTAATGAAGTTAGACTTTCCTAAAAACCTTTTACTAAATGGTCAAACGTGTGGCTTTGTCAAGTGGGTTTATAGACTTCGGTTAGGAATTACTTTATCATATTAAATAATGATAACAATTGTTTAAATGCATTACTATTCAATAATTTTTTTTTTCTTTAAACATTTACACTTTTCTATTTTTAATAAGAAAGTATCTGCAACCTTTGTATATTAATGGCTGGTCTGTGCTAAAATTTTAAAGGTATTGGTTCACCTAAAAATAAGAATTAAAAAATAATAATTCTATTATAAATCTATTATCATTAACATATTCAAACAGTCTTACTCTATTTCTTTTAAGGTTTCTTTTTTTTTTAATAACCACGTATTTAATTTTTTTTTTACTGATTGTAATCCCTCCAGATGTATTAAAAGTAAAAGCTTTTGTTTTTTTCAAGAGGCCCCGGCTCACTCAAAAAGACTTAGCCATGGGACCTTGGATTTCTAATATGTTTTTATAAAAATAATAATAATGACAAAATTTATTTTATAGCCCCTTTAAAAATTACATTTTAAAGCACATTGCAAGAATAAGAAAAAAACTGAAACATGAACATATAAAAGAATTGCATTCATGAAAAAAATTAATTCAAACAATACAAAATAGAACAGTTTGTTTGTTTTTTTAAAATAAATACATGACGAAGAAAACTAACACAAAATAATGGAATAAATCCACCCTAAAATTAGTAAGATTTTTGTGAAGATTGTTTGTTTGTTTTGTAAGAGAACTGCATTATTATATTATTATTATTTAGCAATAAAATATTACCTTAATATAAAATGACAATGAAGACATTTAAATTTTAAGAGAAGACGCTTCCTGCTTCTTCTTAAAATGTTTTCTGATGCTTTCAGTTTCCTGAAATGTCTCTAAAATGTTTTCTGATGCCATAACAAAACAAATATAATTTTTTAAACATAAAATAGCCTATTTGTTTTTGAATAAATGTAGGTTTTGTGAACCTTATGTTCCTTTAGATGTATTAAAAACTTTCCTGATGCCTAACATTTCAGTAAAAGATAGATAGATACCTTGTATTAAAGCAGCAGTTTGGATGATGGTTATTATCTTTAAGGTCTCCATTCTCCATGAGAGGGATGAGGGTTGTGCTAAGTACTGCTGTGCTTTCACTCTCTAAATCACAGAGAGGAAGTGACACTTCTTCTAGTCAGTCTGTTTTTTCTCCTTAACCCACACATTCCCTATAAACCATATTTTTTTCTCATGCTGATAGTAATAGGCCAACTCAATTTAAAACAAAAAAGAGCGAATGACATCAGGACAACATAAATTTTCCTAATTCCTTTAAAATTATTAATAACTTTATAGCTTTTTATAACTGGTCTGAATGCGAGAGTATACTTCCTAGAAAATAAAACTAAACTAAAGTCGATCACCTGAGTGTATGCATTAGCTCCACACTAATGCATTCACGTGTGTTTACGTTCTCAGGAGGCGCACGTGGCAGCACAAGCTCTCCTCCCATTGGTCAGTTCGATTTTGAGCTCAAGGAAATGCATTATAAAGTGTAGAGAAAGAAAGCATAATAAGAAAGAAACGTAAACAAAAATGTGGGTTTAATGAACGTCTAAAGGAAAACCATCGGATGTAAAACATCTCAGTCTAAACATTTCTTTAAAATTGATGTTTCAAATTTTGAATCTAAATATTCATAACTATGTGAATATAGTCAAGAACATACAAATAAGTGACAAATTCTTGTTCTTGAGAAAAACGGGCTAAAATAACCAAAGTAGTCAAACAGGAAAAACGGAGCGCAGAAACGCGCGCGAGGGGTTCACACGTACGAGCGCATGCGCGCTCACGAGCCTTGGCGCCGGCGCGAGACTCACAAACCAACTTGCTCCGGTAAGTACAATGTCATTTTTACACTCTAGTTATCTTAAATTAAATACATAATATATGCATTTTTGTGATCGTGTCGAATGCACCGACTTTGGCACTTATTTTTTATTTACATAAATGTACTTAGAATTGCACTCCAGCTTTGTTTAGTTCTAACATTATTGATGACACCACCTGAACGTATTAATTTACCGTTAGTTTTACATAATATTCAGCTAAATTAAGTATTGTAAGTTACTCTGCATGCAGATTGTTTGCTTAAGTTATACCAATGGGCAATGCTAACAGGCTAAAGTAACGTTAGTGGAGGACAATATTGAATTGGGAAATAGCCTTAATATGAACGTGAATTTGCCATTTAGAATTACAAACGTATGCGTTATGTATTGCTAAATTCGCGCGTCCCTTGTAGCCAGAAAGTAACGTTAATCTTAGTTTGGCGCGCAGCAGATAAAACACATGCAACTGCTATTAAATGTGTATGGTTATTAGTAAAGTAACTATATTTGACTTTAGACCGGAGCGTTATAAAAATAATTTTTGTTGTCAAACACTGGCGGTGCATTTGCTGTGTTGTTCAAAACTCAAATAATGCAGCATAGAATTTCCATGATAGGCTATCTGCTTCTAAAGGCAAAATACATAAGAACTTAAATCTTGCATACCGAAGATCATGTCAAGAAGAAGGTAAGATCTGTGTTATTAGATTTAAATGTAATTACAGTTGTGTTTGCTATTATGTATTATTATTATGTAAATCGATGCAAGCATAACCCTAACGCAATACCATTCATATTACCAGTTTTACATTTTCATTGTGGTATTTTTTTGTGTATGTTTATTAAGCTATTATGACCATTGGAATAGCAACTTTCTGTGATATTGGTTATTAATCATGCTTGGGGTAACAATTTGATAGCATAACTTGACCAATTTCCTTCTCTCCCTGTGTCTTTTAAGTGGATGCCGGCAAGCTAGATCTGTAAATGGAAACACCCACAAGATAGCAAGAGTAAAGAAAGAGGTGAGCACAGTAAATATTTGTTTATTTTGTTTGGTCAGTGTGTTTGTGCTACTGTTTGTGCATGTACATCCGAAATAGTAATGCTGGATTTTTTGTGTTTTGCAGTGCAACAAGAGAAGCAAATCAACAAAAAAGTGTAATGACTCTCAGGTATTTCTTATGAATAAAATACATATACAGTGGCCACCAAGTATTTGGAAATGTAAGTCACAATTAAAAATCTGAATGCCACTTCATTAGAAATAAAACAATAAGCAGGTGTCATCTGCAGACAAAATGCAATAAGAAAATTTTTTAGAAATAAGTTTTACTTTTCTAAGCATGGTGTTTTGGTGATTTTAAGTGGATGTATTATGTTGGTTCTCCTAAAGATCACAAGCCTTAGCAGAGAAATCACAGATATAGATCATCACAATAACACAGTTCAACATTAACATTATTGTTTATTTAACAAACAATTTGCTTGACAAGTGCTTGTCTCTTCAGACAAAACCTTTTTGTAGCACATGGCTTCATCTTTATATTTTGATATTTGTGTAAATTTGTTGTCTGTACAGAATGTAGGGAAGCAGATTGATCTAAGCAGCATCAATGAAGATGTGTCTGAGTCCTCTGATCAAACTCTAGATGCACAGCCATCTCCACTTCCAGCACTCAGGTGTGTTCCTGTAGTGACATTACATTGTGGCCACACTGTAAAATTAATCACAGAACAACTGCAAACAGATAGAGATGCAGAAGTAGCATTTTGTGGCAACTTGTACACTGAAGCTATTGGCACATGCCACTATGTTCAGAGTAACATAATTTTCAGTGGACTGTGGCACCAAAATCCGCAGAACATTTTACTAAATTTTGTGCAACCTTTAGTAGTGACTGACACATGAGGATTTTTTAAGTATTTGAAATGAATATACAAATGCATGATAAAATTCTTTAGGAAATTAGTAGGACATGAAGAAAGACAACAGTAAACACTCTAATTTACAGTAAACACTCTAATTTAGTCATATTTTTTTAATAAACTTTACAACAAACACAATGGGAGTGGCGCCAGGCCTTTATGAAGGTAAAACAGTAGCTAAACTCGAGAGCTTGCTAATTTGAATCTGAGAACTTGTCAAATTAATATTTGTATTTGTAAGATGAAATTTATACTCACAGCTGTCATTCACATAAACAAAATGACAGGCGCAATTGTGTACTACACATTTCACATACAGTCTCACTGTACAACTACAAGTCGGCCCTCACAACCTCTAAGATCTAGCAGTACAATCGCTAATCCCAGCGCTCAAGGACTTTTGCAATTGTCACTTTGTTTATGTGAATGACACTTTACACATTTGTAACGATTAATCTGCAACTTCAAATTCAAAACACAGGTGTTCTGTGTATTGTCTTTGTGTGAAAATTGATGCTTTTCACATCAGAGCTGTGAGTATAAATTTCAGCTTACAAATACAAATATTAATTTTACAAATTCTCAGATTTAAATTAGCAAGCTCTCGAGTTTTGCTACTGTTTTACCTTCATGGGCTTTTATTGAACAGAAAATAATTTTAAAAAGTGTCCAGGGGGGAAGAGGCTCCTTCTTGAAAAGAAGCACAGTCGGCATTTAACAGCAGCGGTGATGATGAGGCTTCATTCACTTCAGGTGTAAATATTAGTAAATATTTACAACTTATTTAATATTTTCTTTAAACCTTCTTGTATATAAAGACAAGCACCTGGAATTCCAGCCAAATGAATAATCTATTATGTTTGTGATTTTATAACAGAACCCGCCAGCAGGGGGTAGTAAGTCACTAAATCATCCATTAAATCGATTAATTTAAATGGTTGATTCATTTATAAACGAAGCAATTGACTCTTGTTTGAATTGGTTATTGAATTATTATCTCACTAGATTTGTTCAAAAGCAAAGATCCATTCATAAACCAAACTATTGGCAGAGACTAGATTTGCGGTGGCTCAAATGTGACGTTTTTTTTTATTTTTTGTTTGTTCACTTTTGTATATGTATAAAAAAAATTCTTTATCACTTTTCCAAACTACCACTTTAATGAATTAAGCTCTCTACACCATACACTTAATCTTTTTAGTTTTATGACAGAAGACAGCATTGCGCAGCAAACCATAAACTCAACACTACATTAAAGGTGCTCTATGCGATGTTGCTGGATTTTTAGCTCAATTTCATTTTTATCTCAAACCGTATGCATCACCCCTTGATCCTCTTGCTGTCCACCACCTGAATACATTGGGAAAAAACCCTGTCTCGAAAGACAACTCAGAAACTGCAATACCGAAATAAACACTATGGGTACAGGATGTTCATCACAACAAAAACAACCTTCGGCCAACCAATTGGCAAGGAGAGGTGGGGATAATGCGTGCAAACAAACTTCGGCCAACCAATCGACAAGAAGAGGTGGGGTTTAACACACATCAAGGGGTGATGCATACAGTTTGAGATAAAAATGAAATAGAGCTAAAATCAAGCAACATCGCATAGAGCACCTTTAATGTGCACAACTGGGATCATTTTCATAGTCTTTTGAATGGATAAAATATATAAATCACTTTCATTTCCAAATAAGCCTAACCAGTTGAAAATGGAAATGCCGTCCTCCCTCCAAATTCACTCTCCAGACTCCCCCTCCATTTCCAGCCTTATGTGCAACTGAATGTTTATACAGAGCCACTAATTTTGGCAGCATTAACAAATGTGAGCAAAGGTAGCTTAAAAAAAAAAATCTGTATGAAATAATTTTTCTCTAATTCATGTTGGCCACAATTGTTGGCACCCAATAATTGCGGTGTCCTTTTTTGCAAGATAGTAGCTCTGAGTTTTCTCCTGTAATGAACATGGGCCATTATAATATTTTTCAACAAAGGCAGCTTTAGATTTTTTATCGGTTGGTATTTGAGAGAATCCATCATGGCGCATCTGCACGAGATGTCCAGGACCTCTGGCAGAACAACAGGTCAACAACATTAAAAAATCCAGCAGTACTTTTAACTGTGGGCATTGGCTATTTTTATCCCTATTTGCACCAAACCAATTTTAAGTTTTTAATTTCATAATGAAATAAATTTAAAGTTAATTAAAGTGTTTTTTTTTTCTTTAATGTATTTATTTTTTTTATTTTTTATGAAAGATTGAAAAGATAAATTATGCAGATTTATTTTCACAACAGCCTTTGCCCATATTTACCAAGGGTGTCAATATAAGTGGAGGGCACTGTACATTAAATGCAAGCAAAATTGATCAGGCAAACAGCCCATGTTTACAAACAAAATAATCTTATCGAGGGTCACCACCATAACCGTACAATAATCCATAACTGTAAACCTTTATATTTGTATAATGCAAGGTTGTCGAACATTCGGTGTATCCCTAGACCTAAGTTTAAGTCAGTTTACCTGCAAGATAAACAAAATCAAAGAGGTACTACTTTAATTAAAATGCACCCTTTTTTTAGTAGTGGCACAGCATTAAATATATTAAATGTTTATGATTCTAAATGGCTCAGTTGAAATTGTTTGTGCTAAACAAATTATCACAGTATTTTTAAAAAATGCTTAAAGCATTATCTATAAAAGCAACCATGAAGGGTGTATGTTACACCATTCACATGTGTGAGTTACTGCTGGAGCCGCTACAACACACTCATGCCAAGAGCAATTGTGCATAAGATGCCATGCAAATATCAACATCATGTCAGTAGCTGTATTAAAACAGTAAGCGGAAAGAATCCTCTTCATTTCAATACTGAACTTTAAAATTATGCAGAGTCATATATTTTTCTGCATCCTATTACTTACTGATACATTGTCTGAAGTCTGTATTTGTCTTCTGTTTTGTTTTGGGGAAGTTGGTGCAGCTCAGAGGATGTCTGGAGGAAAATGATGAGCAAAGAGATAAAGTACAAACACAGCAAGAGTAGTTTAGATAGACACCTGTCGCTGCGGCCCAAAATGAGGACCATCCTCCTCGACTGGCTCATGGAGGTACTGTCACATGATCTGGTCATCACACTAGATTCCCTTTATCATTATGTGATACAATGCACTTATTGTGTATATGTTTTTTACATTGTACTTATAATTTACCACCTGCAATTAGTTTGTGTAACTATACGTAAAACTACGCTGTTGAGCCATCTCTTACACCTTAACCCACCCTTAAACCCAAACCTGTAACTAACCTTATATATCCCACCTCAATAGCAGCAAAATAGATTTTTACAATACAATATGAACAATAAATATATTTGTACTTATTTCTTGATGTAAGTATTAGGGCTGGATGCTATACCGTTATTAATGTGACTACTGATATTATGTTGTGCGATGATATGGATTTTGCTATACCATGGATACGTTACATATTCATGGATTTCATTGGATGGACAGACAAAGATTTTGATTACCGTATCATCAAATCAAATCACTTTTATTTATATACTGATTAACACTCAATTTTTATTAAATGCAGAGACAGTCTCTGCAATAAGATCAACGATAATCACTAAAAAATAAAGGCCCGGTTTCACAAACAGGGCTTAGCTTAAGCCAGGACTAGGCATTAGTTAAATTAAGATATTTAAGCAATTTT
>JAUCMT010000043.1:1048061-1065779 GCA_032357475.1 Enteromius thamalakanensis | reverse complement strand
TTAGTAGAGCAAACAAATCATATTATAGAATGTGCGCGTCTGGTGTGCGATACTTCGAGCTGTCCTAGACGCGGCGCTTCTCGTCCGGTGTGCGACCCCCTTAAGGCATAAGACAGATACCTGGATTGAGGGCCTGCAGGTGCTGCTCGAGGAGCGATGGATCCAGCAGAAACTCGAACCAGGAGGCCTGCGGCGGGGTGCAGGGTCGGCTGCCGCTCACTGCCTCACGGTCCGCTGCCTCAGCACTCATCCTGACCTGAAGAAAACACCAGAGCACAGAGGAGTCAGCGGCAGTGCAGCACTGGGAAAATTACTTTGAAAATGTAATAGCCTACAGATTACAAGTTACCTTATCTAAAATGTAATAAGTAGTGTTACGTAGTGTAACTGATTACATTAGCATTACTTTTCGAAAACTATTCTTTCAACTGTTCATCATTTTGAAATATTTAAAGCAAGCAGGGTAACATTACAATAGGACTGAACACTGATTATTGTCAGACTTTCAAAATCCTTCTTCACTTTAATCAAGATTACAATAAATTAATATTGAAGCACAACAATTACAAAAAATTAACATTGAGCTTTTTACTTTGAGACAGTTCTGAGGTTAAAACAGATTTAAAATCATAACCAAATATAGCCTTTACGATGTTTTTGAAATCACCTTTTGCGTAAAATACTGGCAATCTTAAAATGCCTTGGAAATAACAGTTATCTTAAAAAATAAAGCATATGTATAAATCAAAATAGGAAATAAAACGGTTATTGTATATGTACTGGTCCTAAACTCCTGCAACATTAGTGTATTTTATATTTTAAAGCAGTCAATGCAATTTATGAAAGAAATCAATTAAACCTGTATATGTGTGTTCGTGTAAATATACGAATCTCATAATCGTTAACATTTTTATAAGTAACTGTAATTTAATTTCCCCTTTTTTCTTAGTAACTCATCACAATAACGTTTATTTTGTTATTCGACTAAGTTACGTAATTAAGTTACATGTCACTACTTAAACCCCAACACTGATGAAGCTTAATAGCTGCCTCGAAATACAGCGATGTGTTCAGTATTATTGTTTCGAATGCTTTATGTATAGGATTCCCAAAAATGCTGTCTAGGTAACGTTAAGCAGCTCAAAAAGATTTGGCACACGTTGATTTTCAATGCAATCATAATTATTACGTTTAAGTCACCGATGGTTATTAACGACGGCAATACTGGTATCAGTAATGTTGAAATGTAATGTCAAGCTCGTGTTAACTGTACAAATAACGTTAGTCTTTGGTCATTGTAGTTTCACCGAAAACGGCAATGTTATAATTCTCTGCATTATCACTCACCGATTTGAACGTCTGAATAAATAATACGACGGATATCACAACCAGTTTCTATCAACGCGAAGAGTTGTGTTCCCAACACGCCATAGTAATGTTTCTTCTTCTTCTTCTTCTTTTGGTTTTATGGCGGGTTGCAAACCAACTTCAAGGTGCATACCGCCACCTACTGTGATGGAGTGTGACGAGAATAAACTAATCCCTGCTAAATCCTATTATATAACCCACTGTTCTTAATAAATCTCATTACTGCGTTTATTTGTTCTCCAGAATTTAGACCATCATGTTGTTCAGGGTGAGAAAAAAGAATGCGTTATTGACCTGCGCGTGTGCGGGTAGGAAAAAATTTCAGAACACCTGCCTTTTTTCAAGGGCTCTGGGTTTTTTTTTGTCACGTGACCTAATTAATATTCAGCGTGAAGAAATCATGCCCAAACTGCTGAACGCAGGTGTTATGAATGAAGTTCCATCTGACACTTTAATAATCTGGTTTCTGCAGCGTGGCGTTTTTATTCTCGGTCTATGCTCTGCTGAGTTTTAGGTACATATGGCTCGGCAGGGCGTGAAAACATTGATTCTGGTTTTGTGTTGCACTGAGTTGGTTCTGGTACAGGGTTCAAAGCCGGTCTTTACTTTAGATTCTTCTTCAGTCTTCGATGATGATTTTTCTAAAGGTGAATCTGATCATTCAGAAGTCGCTACTCAAGACAGTGGACAGCGGATGAAATCAAAGCTGGCAGTTTATTGTAACAATGATACCATGAAAGTGATTTTGCCAGCAGGCTCTCTCAGTCAGGTGAAGATTTTAGGTAGGTATTATAGCAGTTTTTTGTTTTCATACTGCACGTAACCATATACTTTTCTTTTTTTCTGAATTGCTAGATGATAAACGTATCTGCTAAATGACTACGTGTAGTTAAAGGTGCTTTATGAGATGTTGATGTTTGCTCAATTAAATTTTTATCTCAAACCGTATGCATCACCCCTTGATCGTCTTGCTGTCTGTCCTCTGAATATATTGGGGAAAGACAACACAGAGGCTGCAATACCAAAACACACAATAGGGGCAGAGGATATGCACCAAAGCAATGACGAAGTACAGCCAGCTAATTCAAGTATGGTCTCTGCAGCAATTAAAGAACCGGGGGTTTATGCGCGTACACATAATAGACAGAGTTGATCGTACAGCGTAAATCTGAGATTTCTATATTATTTTTGGAAAATGGCTGAGGCACGACCGAGGAATATAAGGCGAGAAGAAACAAAACAAGACCGAATTTACATTGGGGACAAATTCCAGAATAAGCATTTCATTGCCGTTCGCTTCTAGATTAGTTATATATCCGCTGTAACTAATAAAATATAGTAAAAATATTGTATAAAGACTTGTCATGTAAATTTACTTACCGAACGGTTGGAGTTTCCTTAGACATGTTGGCTTGATGTTAGCTCTGTCACTGTCTCTCTGGGGGTTAGCACCACCTTTCGTATCAATGCGCTTTGCACGTTCACGGCAGTTACAGAAACACTGGGGGGAGCTGGCTCGGTTTTGTTTTGTATTTACGTGAAACGTCAGCAGAAGTGACTTCAAACAGCATCTCGTAGAGCACCTTTAACATTTTAAATCCTGCCATCAAAAAATGTGTAATTATTTGCAGGAGCTTCAGTAATTCAATCTGTTCTTGGTGCCCAAGCGGCCTGTGGATACTCTCTGATTCAAGACCGCAACAATAATATTTTGGTCGTTGACTACACTGGCTGTCATATCACCTTGGAGGTATTAATAGAGTTATGGAGACTTTAAGTCACTTTTATTATGATTTGTCATAAATTGACTGCTTTAAAATGCAACAGAGTTTAGGGCCCAGAAAAGGAGATGTGCTAACTCGATAACTTCCTATTTTGATTAACGTTTGCTATTTACTTTATTTTTTTAAAACTAACTTCTTATAGCTATGCAATGATTAGCTTTTAAAAACATTCACAGCTGTTAAACAATTAAGTCTTAAACCTTAAACCAATATAATAATCTTAAAGGATTTCAAAAGTGGTAAGTCAGTCAAAAGTGGTAAGTCAGTCAGTGTTAACTTATTGTTTCTTATTGATTCAGTGATATCATCCAGCTCAGTTCAACAGTATCTGTGCAATCAAGTTGATGTTAGATTTGGAATAAATCGATAGGTCGGTTATTAACGCAACAGTACTTGACTTTTGTCTTCTCAGACCTGTACAAAACTTCTATACATTAAAAGTCAATGTTTGGATCGTACTTTCCATCAAAAGTGAAGATATGCTTACAGGTTTAGAATGCCATAAGGATGATATTATTATTTATTATTAATAATTTGTTTACTTATTTTCAACCATCTGTTTAACTTTTTAGACATTTATGGGCCAAAGGAAAATGTTTGTTTCATATAAATGTTGTGAGACTTTTTCATTTCGTTTTTGTTTTTTTAGGATGGCCACTACACTCTGAGGGTCCTCTATCCAGATAAAGCTGGACAGTTGGACATCGCTACAGTGTCTTGTGATGCAAACCAACGTCACATGGTTTCCCTGAAACATCTTGCCAGTGTGCCATCAGATCAGATTCAAGTTTTTGGAAAACTCCCCCCGACACAACTCTCCCAGGCTTCAGCTCCCCCACCTCCAGCAGACCCTCTGCTGCTCAACAGCAAACCGGGAGGTGAACATTACACCCAGCTCACTGCTGCTATAAAACTGCTGTGCATTTTTAATCTTGTGAATCATATATAAAATGTATGGTTTTTAGGTGCTCATTGTGCACAGATAATATACATATACAAATGAGACCATAAGAATTTAGACAATTTGGCTACTAATTTGCCAAAAAGAGATATAAATTGCTGTGACGTGTTGGTCTTTCTCAAAGCAAGCAGTGTTTTCTTTTAAGGCTGTAACATTTCTGCTGATAAGAGAGTGTTGTGTGGCATCTCGGATATAACTCAAGATGGTTGCCTGGCTAAAGGATGTTGTTTTGATACAGAGACCGCAGTCTGCTTCTATCCCATGGATGGTATGTCCTAATTATTCTGAAACTGCCTATTAAAGAAACTTTATTTTTTATTTTTTTATTTTTTAAGGCAAGTCAGTTCACAGTGTTATCATAAATGCCTCAAATTCAGTTTTTGTATTGACAAGTTTTTGTCTACATGTGTGTACTGTCTATTTATTGTGTGTATGTGTGTATATATATACGTATGTGTATATATATACATATACATACGTGGATACATTTACATATACATACACACACACGTATACATATACACGTGCGTGGATACATTTACATAAAATGTATATTATATACATGGCATGCACATTTAATATGTACGTATATAATATACATGTCAATAATTTCAAAATGTATACAGTGAGAATTTATAATTGCATAATGTACACCGTAGTCATACAATATGTAAATGACTAACTTTGGAAGTGGAATCGTTTGACCACACTAGTTTACAGAGGATCTTAGATTTAGATGCATTTATTAAATTTTTATTGTTCAAATTTAGTTTTAATTTGGTTCAACCTCCTTGTTTCCCCAGAATGCACTGCTGATAAGAACTTTGTCTTTGCTGTTTATAATGATTTCGCAAACATCCCTGTGAACCCCATAAGCCTAATTGTAGCTGGGAAGCCTAGCTGCAAGCCTGTTATCTCCAACAAAGACTTTGCCATCTTTAAGTTTTCTGTCACGGAGTGTGGAACACATTCTGTCGTGAGTATTTTGTGAGTCCGCTCCTTCTCTACACTGACTGTTCATTGAAATAAGAGGCCTGCTGCTGTAACTCTACAGGTCATTGGTGAGACCATAATTTATTTGGCTGAGGTACAGACCATCATCGGAGTTCGCAACCTGAAATACGGCATGATCTCCAGGGATAACCCAATAAGGTTTTTAAAATGATCTAGTCCTTTTTTTTTTTTTTTTTTCCCTTATATCATTAGGATATTAAGTAAAGCTATTTTTCCATGAATCTGTCCTATGGTAAATGTATATTACTGTAATTTTTGCTTAGTAATCTGAATTGCCTTTAAAGGTTGCTTTTTTTTCCCCCCTCTGTATTTAGTTTTATTTGCCCCACAGATTCAAATGATTTTATCTTGGCCAAAAATTTATAATTTTGAACAATTTACTTCAACTCTTTAGATTAGCTAAAGATTTAACATATAGCAGTGCTAATTCTCTTTTAACAATACTTTTATTTCTTTATTTTCAAACCCTTCTTTATTATACAGTATGGGTACTGGTACCTGCCTCTTAACCAAATGTTTATGCCAAATGTAATAAGTTGCAATGAGATGCAACTGTCAATCATGGTTAGGACCAACAAATTTTAAATTTGTTAAATATCCATGTGACTGTTAACATTAGCAGCTGCTGTTGTATGCCTATTTGTCTTGCATATCTTCCTTTGTTTTTTGTTCTCCTGAGGCTGATGGTTGAATGCCGCTACCAGAGGGTTGCAGCATCTCCCATGTTTGGCGGACCAGTGCTTGCAAGTGCAGGATACATGGTTATGAGTCCTAGTCTGCCTCCGTACCTGATGTCTGAAGGACGGTTTGGAGTGCAGCTTTTAATTTCTATGGGTAAACTTTAATAGCATGTCAAGCTTGGCCCGTATTTGCGAAAATTTTCAATAGCCTGCTTTTTAATCTTTTTGTACTGGAGTATGTTCTAATTGTCAGGCTCTTACATGTATGCTTCTCATAATTGGTCTCCCGATCTCCTCTCTGTCCATCTATCATTCACTACTAACCCAACTGGTTATTGAATACAAGGATATAATGAAAGGAAAATTTGGAGTAGGGATAACCTTTAAAACTAAAGTTGATTTGTTTGTAAAAGCCCATTCTCAAATATTTCTAAAATCTTTACTTTAAGGCAGATTACTAACAACAACCATTTTAGGATAGTTTGTGTTCTGGTCTTAGTGACTGACTTTAATAGCCCTAATGTTTCACAGATTTAGGGGCTAGTTTTAGTGCTGAAACCATTTGTGAAATGCTCTATATCTTGTCTTGTCTATCATTTATTTTTATTTTATTTTTTTGCAGATGAGACTTTCACGAAGTTTTATCCACAGTGTCATCAGCCTCTACATGTTTTTTTGGGGAAGTCTGTGTATCTGGAGTTGCGTCTAAAGTCGCCAAAGCCTGCAGCGACTCTCATAGTTCACTACTGTGTGGCCTATCCACGCTCTGCTCAGAGTGCACTTATTCTGCTGTTTGAGGGGTAAGAGAATGTGGCATTGGGGCATTTGATTTTGTATGCATTTTTATAGCAGCTAACATTTCAGTTTCCAAGGAAAAACCTGTTGCACTTCAAAGCCTTCAGTTCAGTTTATTTCATAAAGTGCTGATATGCGGTTCGTCATCTTTATTTAACACTTTATACAATACAGATTGTCAAAGCAGCTTTATATTATTTAACTGGAAAGTTGGAGTTTTTGCTTTTTTCAGATTTTGTTTTTATTTAGCATTCTCTTGTATTATGCCTGTTCTGCAGATGCACGAATCCTCTTGACCCTGGCAGCACCTCTATCCTTTATATGAAACATCTTCCTCAGAATCGGCACCAGCGTCGCTTTGAGATCAAAGCCTTTCAGTTCATGGATCTTTCCACCAGAAAATACCTAAACGAGGAGGTAACTACACAAACACATGATCAGAAATGTGGTGTGTGGGTTTTATTTAAATTTTTTGGGTGGCCCTTGTCTTATTGTTTTTCCCTGAAAACAGGTTTACTTCATGTGCTCTACTGAAGTTTGTTTGCCCTCTGGGTCACCTTGCACAGAGACCTGCTTCGATGGAAAGGTGTGTGTGTCCAGAATTTGTGTACATTCACTTACTCAGATCTTCATGATATATTACAGTGACTAATTTCTATTGTCTGCCAGCGGATGTGATTTGTTGTCCATTTACTTGTAGTCTTCCTGAACATGGCCCAGGTGAACCACTGACAATGGAAGTGTGTGAATCCTCGTCTTCTGACTTTGAATAAAATTTTTATCTTTATCTTTGCAAAATGTTAATTCTTACAAGCAGTTAAGACTAAAGAATCTAACTGCTCAGAGATGCAGATTTATCAGGGGCGAAGAAGCTGTAAACTGGAACATTAGTTCAGTGAATAAAAATGTTCAAGAGTCACTTTTAAACTATCAATTATTGGGGGGGTATATTCTTGACAGAACTACTTTCATTATTTACAAACATGCAAACCTTAACCTCATTCTCAAATCAACCATTAGGTTACCTTTAAACACCTTTGATTGGATATTGTGTTGGGTCTACAATGATGTAGTGACATGTGATTGGATATGTTTTAAACCCTTTTAAAATGAGCTTGGAACACATGTTTTAAGTTCTTAATTGATTTTTATTTACTTAAACACGTCAACAAACTTAAGCCTAAAAGTGAGCGCGAGAGCTACAGATTATTAAAAATGTGAACAATACCTCTTTTTATATAAAGCAGTAAAACAAGCTATTTTGTGCAGCTAAAAATTTATAGTAGCGGAGGACACCGGAAGTCAGATCAAACTTACAAATGGCCACTCTTGCTCTTACAGAAAACAATTAAGGTTGATACTATAAAAATGCACATGACCTATAACTTACAATACTGTTATTTAACATAAATCAATTCTTCTTGTGTACATATGTTTAGGTAACAATTAATCTGTCATTCAGTCTTTTAACTTTGATATGACCTTTGGTGCCTCATGTTTTATTTCTGCAATGGCCACTCTTGCTCTTACAGAAAACAATTAAGGTGGATACTATAAAAATGCACATGACCTATAAATTACAATACTGTTATTTAACATAAATCAATTCTTCTTGTGTACATATATGTTTAGGTAACAATTAATCTGTCATTCAGTCTTTTAACTTTGATATGACCTGTGGTGCCTCATGTTTTATTTCTGCATGGTGAAAGAATACTATTAATACTGAAGAACAAATAAAAAAAAAAAAGTAAAGCTCATTTGTAGTCAACAAGGCCAAATCATTGCTTTTGCAACCACTAAATAACCATAGCATTGCTTATTTAAAAACTTAAGTGCAGCACTTATCTTGATAAATCAGGATATTGTTTCATCCTAACCTCAAACAATACTCTTGTAGTTCAAACAGTAACTCATCAGACCCATTGTTGGAGTCTCATGAAATGTAACGACTGAGGAAATTTATACCATAAATGCAATCCCAGTAATTTTGGATTGACCCTAAAATTATTTGCAGCCTTTGCCAAATGCATAAATGTAACAAAAGAATGTGGCTCTGCATTGAAATGTTTCACATAACTTAATCCTTTTTGGCTATAACAGTAAGTGACTACAGCTATCCAAACTTCCTTTGTTAGAAAAAAGGGGGTAAACGTAGCTTAAAGCAGTCATTACAAACTATCAGCATAAGTAAACTATGCCTTACTCTTACACACTCAGACAATTCAAGAATGCAAAACACATGTTTGCTCGGATGGGATGGGATGGGGGGGGACAGAAGAAAATTCCAATCGCCATCTTCAGTCACTTCTTGTTTCCTTTGATACAAAAAAAAAAAAAATATATTGCTGTGTAACATGACTATAAGATTAATTTCTTTAACATAATTCTGGAATACATACACAATTTTTCTGCTAGACAACTCCTTTGACCAAACCATTGGATCCTTTAATAGAGAAACAAATGAAAAAAAAATTGTTAAATCATTTAGTGAACTTCACATACTGTTAAAAAAAACAAAACGTCATTGTAATAACAGAAAATTTTAAGTAACAGCATATTACATTTCATAAAAAAGCAAAGGAATTAGTTACTTTTTAGGAAGTACTGCAATATTTTAATGCATTTTTAAAACGAACTTTCCCCAAAACTGGTAAACACACCATAAAACTAAAGGCGAAAAAGATTCACTCCAGTTAAGTATTCTCTGAAGCGGTTTACCTGGGAGGAGACATCCATTTACTCCATTAGGATGATTCCCATTTACTGCTGCATTGGCATTACTCTCTTTTTGGCAAACTAAAAAGGATTAAAAAAAAATATAATAAATGCAGTTACTATCTATGTGCACTGCTATCAGGTGGGGCTGTGCAATTTATCAAAAATTTGTTTTAATTTCTATCTCAGTCTCCAATGATTATGAAAATGCAAATATGGGTTGTAGCCGTATATTGGATCCATGCAGCTTTTTTAAGAATTAGTTTATATTCAAATTAAAATTTCCTGATAATTTACTTGCCCTCGTGTCATCCAAGATGTTTATGTATTACTTTCTTTCAGTCAAAACGAAGTTTTTTTTGATGAAAATTTTTCAGAATATAGTGAGCTTCAATGGACTTTAAATAGTTGAAAGTTAAAATTCTAAATTCATTGCAGATTCAAAGGGCTATAAATGATACCAGACAATTATATAGCGAAACTATTGTGACTTTTCATAATCTTGGTACTTGGTACCGCCAACATCAAGCCAAACCTTTAAAACATATGCAGAAAAGAGCATTGTATCGTATATAGCCATTTCCTCCACTGAAACTTTCATTTTTACCTTCAACCATTTGGAATCCATTAAAGCTCACTATATCCCTGGAATGTTTTCATTAAAACATTAACACATTTCTTTTTGAATGAAGAAAGAAATACATAAACAGCTAGGATTGCATGGGGGGAGAACCCAGCAGTGTGCCCAGAATATGAAATCATGTTGTAACACTCACCGAGTCTTTTAGTCTTATAAAGGTAAAGGCAGACTGCTGCAACAACAATTCCTACAACTGCAGCTCCAATCGCAATTCCAATAACCATGGAGTCTCCGCAGTCTGGGCATACTCCATCTGGAAACACACACACACACATAAAAAAACCCCACTGAAATGTACTAAATTTAGAGAACTAACATTCAATTAAGTCTCTATTTAAGAGTGATTATTATTAGGGTTCCTACATTTATAGATTTTAACAAAGTTTTATTGTGCTGCACATTAAAGAAATAGGCTTTTTCACACATTATAGTACACTGATAAATCACTGTGTCAAAATTATTTCTGACACTTATCCTAGACACTTATCCTATGAAAGCATTGTTTTCGCTGTACTAAATATTACACGATTAATGTCATAAAATGTTTACTGTGTAATATGTTTTTGTGTATGTTTTTTACTGCTGTTATTGCAGTGCCTATTTCAGCCACTGAATTAATTTTACACCTACTGCACCTACAATGCTTTCAGTTTCGCCTACCCCATCTGATGATAATAGGTTCTTTGAGGGTTCTGTGAGACACAAAACAATCATAGTCGGCTTTTTCATCCTTAGGAATCTCCGCAGTCTTCTTCAGCTGATAGGTTCCATCATGGTTTGGTCTGACACCTAAGGATTCAATCTTATCTTCAGGCAGATCTCTGCGATATTTCCTTATGCTCATTGTCACATCTTTGGGGTAGAAACCAGTAGCCAGACAGGTGAGTTTAAGCTTGGTTTTGTCATTGGTTGCAAACACATAAACATTTGGAGGAGCTGAGAACATAGAAATCAGTTTATTAGTGAGTTATATCTCTTTGACAGCTGCAGATCATTAACAAATACTGTTTATTTACTCACAGCCATTTCTTAGCTCCTCGTCTCCATATTCTCTGAATTTGTTAAGCCAGTCCACACATTCTTTCTCCAGGTAGCCCTTGGTGTACTGGTTTAGAATGGGAACATTATCCCACTTCCTCTTGGTTGGAACTGCTGCAGGAACAGGAGCAACCCACTGAGACTCCTTATCATCAAAGGATAGGAAGTTCTTTCCATCATAGCTGTATTCATCAATGCCTTTGGAAAACTTTACTTCATCTCCCTGTTTTTCAATTTCACAACCGTGCCTCCACTGAAGAACATGAACATCAACATGATCTGAAATAGACACAAATTAAGTTTGTGAGATAATAATAAAATAATAAAAAGATAAGTAAAATTCTATATGATTTTGGTATGTGTATGCATGTTAAAATGTATTAGTGTTTCTCACCCGTTTCGTTGTCTGCAATTCGTTTCATCAGAATGTCGACATTCACATTAAACCACTGTTCTTTGCTCTTTCTGGACTGAGTGCCTTTTTCCCAGTAATCCTCTTGCATTTTCTCCTTCATCCAGGACTGTTTTGGAATCTTTTTTTGTTCGTTACTATTATAATAGTCAATCTCTCTGTCATCTAGCAGACCCATAGCAGTGAACTGATAGATTCCTGGCAGTTCGACGGGTTTGGACAATGCTGTGTAAATGTAATACAGGGAGTGTTTCTCTGCAATAAAGAGAAATATGAAAATAATATCTTATGAAGGGCTTTGGTAGGCCCCTGCCATGATGATCGACGTTGGACATCAAGTTCGTGGAATGTTTCTTTTAAGTTGACAAAACTATTATTTGTATAGTACATAGATAAACTTAAGTGTACACATCGTAGCATAACTTACATTCGTAATCAAACTTAAAATTATGTCGTGACAAAGTCGTTAACGTTAGAGCAGGAAGGAGTCTTATCGTTACTTTCACTTTCTCTCTGACAAAGCACAATGTGATCGTTTAACGTTAACTTACCTGTCTGAAGTGAGGGCTCACAGAGAAGAAAAACAAAAAACAGAACAAACATTTTGATGGCGACGGACGTGTCCATTGCTGAAAAGCTTTTAATTAGGCTATGTATAAAATATCCTGATACTGCAGTCTGAATACAGCTACGCATTAACTGAACGCAGAAACACTCTGGTGTCAAAATGGCGGATAAATAAATGAGTTAACCAATGAGAAAAATATAGGACATAATTTCACTTGTATCCGGGCAGATGCACTGAAGCAAGCTTATAAGGTAAAAACAAATCGTAGAGGTGTACCTATATTAACTCATCTTATTTCTACTTTTCTTTCCTTTTGGTCAAAACAGAAACTAATCATAAATAGTTTCTAGAAACTAGAATAAATAACATAACTAACAACTGATTTGATACCACGAAAAATGATTAATAAGGGATGGGTCAACAGTGTAATTATAGATTTAATAAGGTTATGTAGTTAGTTTTAAAGAAGCTGAATGAAAATACAGATTAACTCTCCATAGAAAAGGAGCCAAATGGTAGTTTATTTACCTGGCATCAAACAGCCTTTCAGATTTTTGGTTGTTTACCAAATAAGATTCTTTTCTAGATTCTGCATTTGCTATAGTCATTTAGTAAACTCTGTTCACCCTAGAGGAAAAGAGACTGGCTATCATTGTGCTAGTTTTGAATAGCAATTAGTATGATTTTGTTTTCAGATCTGGCAACCCTGAAATGCATTGCATTTGAAATTATGCAAAAATTCTCAGCCATTCAGATTAAACGTTTGTCATCCCAAATATTCATCTTCATGTTAACAGGTCTGTGGTCTACTTTTGACATGTAATCAAAACCAACAAATCATAGCAGATGTCAAAAACATATTAAATAAACTACTTATGAATCATTTGTCAACAAGCTCTTTAGCTTCCTATGTTAATACAACTGATTCTGAAACAATGACATTTGTTTTCCAGCCAGCTCAAGATATAAGTATTGTCTAATGTCAACCATGTGCAGCAATAATTAAAATCTGAAAACATTTATCTCTGCATGAAAGTGCATTTACAGGTGCATCTCAATGAAATTATAATGTTGTGGAAAAGGTCATTTATTTCAGTAATTCAATAAAAAATTGTGTATTAAATAAACCACTTCAGTCCGAGTGCATTGAATTTAAACGTAGCCTGTATGTAAGAAATGTATTGTAATAATCATAAAATGTCAACAGGCATTAAGAAAACATGTTTATTATGCCTGGAAATTCTCGTCAGGATATTCGCACCACCCTCCATCTATCTCTAAAACACGAAGTCAGTAGTGTTTCGGCATCCAGGTTGCCTGCTTGACAGAAAATACAGTGCAATACATTTAATTCATTGTCATGTGCGTTCGTTCCTGTTTGGTGTCGTCAATCATGGCAACCTGAGTGTGCGTCAAGTCTGAGAAGAAGGGGCCGGGTGAAAAACCCCTCTCCAGTATTTTGAATTTGGACTTCAATACCTAGTTCAACCACTCGGTGTAAATCCTACATACAGTACCTTTAAGTCTTTGGATATTTTAATTGTGATGATTTAGGCTCACATTTACAGTGAGATCAATAAGTATTTGATCACACTGTGATTTTGCAAGTTCTCTTACTTAGACATCATGGAGGGGTCTACAATTTTCAGCATAGGTGCTATAATGATAGTAGTAATGGCAACCCAGCGTAATGTAATGTTTGCGCATGTGCAGTAAGGGAACAGGTACTGTAAAGGAGTGTGTGTGGTGGCAGCACGACACACAGATGTAACCGCTAATAAAAGACCCAACGTTGCCTTTCAACAGAGAAGTTGTTTTATTTATGAGACCCACACGATCAGAACATGGTGTCAGAAGTGGCCTTTTGAAAGGAACGTATGGACAAAAAAAGTAAAGTAAAAAGCGTAGAAAGAAAGTTAAGAAGAAACAAATAGAGTGCACGTGAGTAGTAAATGGGGTTCACAGAATGTCAACTAAGGTATTTATGGCCCCTGATTGAATGATTTATTGTTTTGTGATCCTTTTATGAATTAATGAGGGGCAATAAAAACTGTCCAATAAACTGTACACCTGGTCCACATCCAGACTGTACATCCCAGACACATCCTGTAATAAATTCCAGGAATGTTAATGAGTCCTACTTTACAACCTATTATAAAACCAAGTCATAGAAGTTTAAGACTTTTTTATTATTATTAATTGTTTTTGTCTGGTTGTGAAACTGTATATATGTTTGTTGTGAGTTCAGCTGTTTAAGTGTCTGATTGAACTAGGGGACCCTTCTCCACAGGGGCCTTTGTCTGTTAGGAGCTGACCCATCCTCCCCAGTTAGGCTGTCCTGTCTCTATAATGAGAGAAAACACAGAAGGAATCATTAAGGAGAATAAAGACTTTTTTAAAGGATTAGGGGCAAATAGCAATATTGAATAATGGTTATAAAGGGTTTAATCAGTGAATTAGATTTTCTATGGTTTTTAAAATGCCCCTCCTATACAGATACAAAGTGGCGTTTCAGTAAACATAGCTTCTCTACAAAAAGCACCATCAATGTTTAGTGGAAACTAGAACTGCCAGATCCTTAAATATACAAAATTATAAAACAGCGAGTTTGACTGTTAAACGGTTACAAGGACAGAGTAAAATCACTCTTTGTTTATATCGCGAAAAGAAACACTGGACTAATATTACGAAATACAAAATTATAGTGCAGTTACATTTTTAACAGATCAATATATCCCACTGATATTGCTATTATTTTAAAGTTTCACTCCAAACCACACTTGTCCCTTAATGTTTTGACACCTTTAAGTTCACTTTAACATTACCTATTTTAGCTAATTGTATTGACCCCCACACCCCTCAGAGAGTATCACGGTTTGTACAGAAGCTTCTGCAACTACATTTGCAACACATTAAGAAATTACATTTAAAAATTAAGAGATAATTTTTCAAATAAGTGTTTACACCACAGTGTCTGCATGAGAGACTGGCTCTGTGACGTCCTGAGTGCCTGTACTCCGTGCCGGTTCGACAGTCTTGTGTTTCTGTAATGGCTAGATGATTAAACAAGATTAAAGAATAAGCTCCCTTTACAGTAACATTTCTGATAGTTTGTTATGGTCTCAGCAGATATAATCACTAGAATCATAACATTCAAAACACTAATTTTTAACAGATATCGAATAATGCAAGGATGTAGAGCTAATTCTAAAATAAACTCAGCATGTCATGCGTTTACTAAACGGAGAATTTAAAGAACATTCAAACGACGATACATTTAACACAGACGGAAACATTGCCGTACAATTTTATTTTAAAATATTGTAATGGCTAGATTGGAGACAAAATTATTAAACTTGATAAAAGAATAAGGACCCTTTTATGGTTATATTTCTGATAGTTTGTTATAGTCTCAGCAGATATAACTACTAGAACCATAACATTCAAAACACTCATTTTGAACAGTTATTGAATATTGCAGGGATGTAAAGTAAATCTCCTCTTTCTTCTAAATAAAACGCAGCACGTTGTGCTTTTTACCAACCGGAGAATTGAAAAGATTATTCAAACGCCATCACATTTAACACTAATGGAAACATCGCTGTACAATTAGATTTAAAAAAAAACCCGTACAACTGTAACACGAGTGAGCAACATTCTATCTACAGCAGTACACAGTCGAAAACTTTTAAATGTCTGAACACACTTAACAAACCACACTTTATGAAACACTGTTGCAAAAATATGAAACATAGCATACAGATGCTAGCCGGTCAAGAAGTGATTCTAGCAACCAAATTACAGCAAACAAAGTGACTTAGAATAGCGAAAACATCATATAGGTAACAGCTCTGAGCATCAAACAACGTGTCAAAGCAAGAAACTAAATCAGCATACGTTCAACTCAAATACATGGTGAGAATATCGAGACAGTTTCCCGAACAGGGTTTAAGACTAGTCCTAAATTTAAATAAATGTCAAGAGTTGTGTAAACTGGAAAAGGCTTGCACTGAGATATCTTAAATTACATCAATGCCATTGGTTGGTCTTAAAATACTCACAGATAATGCATTTTTATATTTTTTTTTACATTTTTATAAGACATGTTACAAAAAATTCTTAAGTGTCCTAATTTAGCAAAAGTCTTGTCCTGGCTTGATCTATTTCATATCAGGGAATGCGGCCCATAGTCTTTAAACATTTTAAATCTTTGACGTGAATTACATAATTTTAATTGTTCATCACATTTATTCCATACTGTAGGTTTACCCCTCTTACAGATTTGCAATTATTCTTTAAATTGTTTCAGACCCCTTTTTGTTGGACATAAGCATTCCTGTGCAGGCTGACTTCCATTTGAACAGTCACTGAGTGCAGAAGGGCTGTTTTGAAATCAATTTTAAGTCATTTTAGAGCAATAAAATCAAACATCTTTATACATTTTACATTTATGCAATGTTTGTTTTTGTCACCAGCCGCGCCTCTGTGGCTCCCTCCGGAACTCAGAAGCGGGAACCTTTGCTGGAATACTAAGGTTCCTACCCGGACACTTTTATCCCACGTACCTTGGCCACTTCCGCCCGAACTCCCGCCATTCGGCAGCCTATTTAAGCGGATTTAGACGCTCGATTGGTGCGAAATTTTGATTTGCCCCGTGATCAATCCCAAGCGTTTTTCCCTGTTGGATTTGCCTGTGTTTTGTTGGACTGTTTCCTGGACTTTGATATTTCGCTGCCTGCCTCGACCTATTGCCTGGACTATCGTT
Organism: Enteromius thamalakanensis; assembly: GCA_032357475.1. NCBI lineage: Eukaryota > Metazoa > Chordata > Actinopteri > Cypriniformes > Cyprinidae > Enteromius > Enteromius thamalakanensis. The sequence goes on along the minus strand of JAUCMT010000043.1, from coordinate 1,049,036 downwards.
GTGATTTTGGATTTCCCTTGCTACTGTTGTTTGCCTGTGATTTTGGCAAGCGTCTATGCTTTCTACTCATCAAGCTCAACTGGAAAAACTCACGGGGCACACGGATGAGCTGGTCCATTCCATACAGGCTCTCACCACCGTGTCACCAAACAAACAACCACTATCATGCTCTGCACCAGCTCTCTCCACTCCAAAGGGGATTTCACTACACGTCATCCACTCACCCGACCACCTGTCAATCCTAGGACTACCCTGGCCTAAACTACACAACCCGACCATCTGTACAGCACACCCGTCAAATCATCCAGTGGTACGACTACTGCCATCAGCACTGCCTCCATCAAACTGCCCGCCATGTCAACCCATCTACTAGCCCTACCACAGAGGACATCGATGTCACCAGCCTGCCTCAGGCCTATCACAATCTGCGGATTGCCTTCAGTCAGACTCAAGCCACACGCCTTCCACCACACAGACCCACGGACTGCACTATCGATCTGATCCCAGGCCTCTGATCTACCTTGGCCACTTCCGCCCTGAGCTCCCGTCATTCAGCGGCCTATTTAAGCGGACGCTTGATCGGATTTTGCTCACAGATTTGTAAGAAATGTATAATATAATTAAACAAGCGTTGCATTGTCTAATCTGAGAATTTAAAAAAATCCTTCAAATGAAACACTTATAAAAGAAAAAAAACATCATCTATGTAATTTTATTAGTTTTCATATATAAGAGGCAATCTCCTTTAATGGTTCTCTGCTCTATTTCCAGATGATTTACTAGACAGTTTGTACTGTATACATTAAATCTGTATTAACTAAGAATTAGCAAATATTGTGAGTAGTATATTTACATACTAGGTATGTCAAAAGAGGTATTTATGACCCCTGATTTATGACCCTTTTATTGTTTTATAACTTAATGATGTCCAATAAACCGGACACCTGTTGCGCATCCGGACATCTGGACTGTACA
>JAUCMT010000043.1:977823-993958 GCA_032357475.1 Enteromius thamalakanensis | reverse complement strand
TCTAGCTCATTCCTAATTGGAGAAATCAGCAATGTTGCAACTGCCACACGTTGCAACTGTCCCCACTCTCCCCTATAACCAAGTTGCAGTTTAAGCTGTAATCAATTATTAGATACATATGCTTGTTTTATGTTTTGAAAAAGTCAAAATGCAGTTTATTCCTCTGATTGTACAGCTGAATCTTCCAGTCTTTAGTGTCACTTGATCCTTCTGAAAACATTTTAATATGCTCAAGAAACACTTCTTGTTCATGACCAACAGTTTGTTTGTTTTTCACCATTAAGTTAAAAAGAATTGCATTTATTAGAAATATAAATATTTTGTAGCATATAAACTGCCTTAGAGTCAGGTATGATCAAATGAATATGTCCTTGCTAAATGAAATCTTATCTTAATTTTACTGAATTTTACTAAACTTACATACATATGACATATATGCATACATACATACATAACCCAACCTTTTGTACGATATTGTCCTGGGGTGCACAATATATAATTTTGTTATCTGTCAATATTGGTGTTTTGATTTCTTATTTTAATATATCAGTATCAGTCAATTACTGGATAATTAATTTTGCAGGCTTATTTAGGCTATACTGTTTTTATTACATTTGATGTCATCTAATACTCACTTAGTTAATCTTTAAACACACCAAATAGCTTTTAAATGTAAAATTACTAAATCTCAAAATGAATATCCATTGTTCCTTACAATGTTGTGATACCTACTGACTTGATCTGGTTTTAGTTTTTAGTGTTTTATTTGTAATTTATGAATAAAAAAGGACAGTAAATGACGTAATAATTATTTTAAACTATTAAATTATTAGACATCTACATTTCCATTACAATACAGTACATATTGTTAATGGTGATAATATGAATACTGGTGCATCTCGAGTATGAACGTATATGCATATACCAGTTATCAAGCTAAATGACCCTTTTAACAGTGCTAGAAAGAAAAGAGCATGGATGACCGACCCTGGCCCCTGAGCAATGAGAGTTAGTCATCATGGACAAAGAGTTTAATAATGCATAATCAAGCGTGTGCTTCTAACGAGAAGGCCAGTCTTTTTTCACAGAAAGCCCATGGGACACATGTCCGCTGCACTCCCTCTTAAAACCATTCACATTTGTGTAAACATTCCATCAACACTGCTAGATAGCAAACTTTTCTTATCTGTTATTTTCTGATTTATTTTGGCTGGAGGCTTGGTTTGTTTGTTTGCTTACATGAACACCAGGCAGATCTGTTGTAAACCTCTAAAATTGTTCTAAGAAGTTTTGTGTGTGTGTGTGTGTGTGTGTCATAGCTGAAGGGATTATATTAAATAGATTTAGCCAGAGGAAATGTCTGTAGCAGTTATGTCTTTTATAATAAAGAAATATGAATCCTCAGGAACTTCTAGTTCATCTAGTTCACAGACATTTAGCATTCATCTTTATTATGCAGCACTAACAGTTTTCAGAAATGTCTCTATAATTATTAAAAAAAGTCAATCTATATATATATTTTTTTTCTTAATTCTTTAAGTATTTTAAACACAAATATACTGTGTACAGTAAGACTACACACACACAAACACTTTTACAATCAGAACTAAAGCCGTAACAAAAAAGTAGTGGAGGTTTCAGTCGTATTCAATAAAAAAACAATTCCAGATATTTCATATATAGCAGTTAAGACATTTACGTATATTCAAATAAAGAACATTTCAAACTTTAACTTTTTGAATTCACAATAACATATATCATGCATTAAATGACCTAATCATGGCAACACAAATATTACGTAGTTTTATTTAATAAATAACAGTCTGAACTCTAAAACAAGGTCTTACCTGTCAACCCTGTTTTATGTTTATCTTCTATTATCTGTGAGGAGATTCTACCGCTGAGAGTTTTATAAGCCCTTGTGGTCGAAGCCCAGCCGTTTAATCAGAAAAAGAAACAAGTGAGGGAAAGGAAACTTTCCCATGCCTTATAGCGGCCCTCCCACAGGAACTCAGTGCAGGAAAGGGAATGGATGGATTCAAAAATAGATTTTCTGTGCTGAGCCTTTCAAAGGCCAATTTCGTCATGGAGAATTACAGTGTTTGAACATGCATATTGCGGTCTGACCTATTTTGAACTTCAATTATGTGTATTTCTTGTATTTTAGTTTACCCTTATGAAAATGCATTATTTTTTTTTATTTAATATTTTAAAAATGTTTTTGTAATGTTGGTTTAAAATAATTATATATGCTGTTATGTAATGTCATTAACCTTATGTTAATTTTTTAGAGATTGACCAAAAAAGAAAAAAGAAAAAGCATGGAGAAACAAATCTGTGTATTCTCTGTATTCACCACAGGGAGGCCCTATATACTTGCAATGTAGGCAGATGGATGCATAGAGAAATGCTCATGCAAAAATTTATAATTATTGTAATTATTGCTTCGTTTCATTAATTTCAGAATGAATTGATCTTTTTTTCTTCCCTGTGCAGGTTAAGACATTAAATGAAATGATTGATGACTAAAATATTTCAGATGGTTGACATGCCGAAACCCTTTCTAATACCTCTGTGTAATTGAGTATAAGAGAAGTGTATCCTTTGATTGAGGTAACTATTATGCCTTCATGGAATTTTTATTTTTTATCTATTTTCTTTTTTTTTTTTTCGTCTCCGCTAAACCTTAAGTTTATTGCTCTGGGGGGAAAAAACCCAATATGTTTAAAGTGATTATTTAATTTAAAGCGAAGAGCTTGTTGTGCGCTCGCTTATGAATTTTTTTTGGAGGAATAATATTAATAATTCATGTACAAATGAAATATTCATTCTTATAATGCTTTTCATCCTCTTCCTTTGTTTACTGCATTTTAAAAACATTTCAGTACGCTACAGTTAGCACAGGCCATGGCAGAGAAATCTGCTCCTAAAGCCTGATGAACAAATTCCTAGATAATCCCCTGAAATATTAGTGCATTATTTCTTATTCTTGAGACCTTCCATTTTTTATATCAACTAACGACCTCAGTGTTTATTCCCTATGGTCGTCTTTTCCTTGTACTCAGCATCACAGAAAGCAGAAACAGTTTTCCAGTGAACCATTCCAATCAGTGCTGCACCATAAAAACTGTCAATACGCTGATAGGTTACTGACATAAAGACTTCTGTTTAATCTGCCGGCAGGTTACTGGCAAGAAAGCATTTCTAAAAGCTGGTTAAATTGACAGTGAATCACCCTGACAAGCCGAACTCTCGGTGTAGGATTGTTATTATGCTCATAAATGTTTGCTTTGAGCAGTAAAAGGTGCCAACATTTATGATACCCAACAATTATCCTGGAACACACTATTTATTACATGATTTAGTAATTCTGCATATTAGGTATAAAGAGTGGCATAAAGAATACTCTACTGATGCTTAATACATTTTATTGCCATAATAAATGTAATTTTATTATATAAACTAATTGTTAACACAGCATTGCGTAATTATTCACTGTCTCTTATGTTGTTCCAATCTAATATGTCTTTATTTACATTTTTGAATAATATCCTTGCATTTTTACAATGTAATGAAAGTGAATCAGAGCTGGGGCTGTCAAGATAAAAAATATTGAAAAACATTATAAAGATAGTCCATGTTATGCACTATATTCTGTCTTCTGATGCCTGAAATGTACCTTATTCACTGAAAAGCTCTTTGAGAGTTCTATGGCATAAAATGTTTGTTTATTTTTGCTTTGTTTGCTTTTTGTTTTGCATTTTGTTTTCTTTTATTCTTGCTTTTTGTGTATTTATTTTGAAGCCAGAACTTAGAATTTTCAATTAGCTTTTTACGTTTTGTTTTGTTTCATTTGGAGTTTGCGCTTCCTCAGGATCATATAGAATAAAGCAAATTTGGCGTGCTGCCTGGGGGGCAAGCCGGGAGAATTGTGGACACGAACCCTAGTGGTTTGAACCCTAGTGAGGGCAAGAGTTTGGTGTCTGGCTCGGTCCCCGCATGCCCTCCCGGAGGAAGGCGCGAAGGAAGGAAGAAGAAGGTGGAGAAGGGGTGGAGGAGGGATGCGCAAAAAACCAGAAGCGGATGCAGAGGAAGCGGGGTTATTTATCATAGGTAGGAAGGATCTGATTGGGCAGGTGTCACAAGGGGATTGATTGGATAATGCGATGCCGGCTGTGATCAATTCGTCCAGCGCTTCCTCCCGAAACTTTGTTATTTGCAAAACATCACTTTATTTTGAGTCAGAACTTCTTTCAGTATTTGTTTACAAACTGGGCTAAACAAGTTCAAGGCCAATGATTTTGTTGCATGTAAGTGAACAACTGCCTTGAAGGTTATCAGTGAACTTGTTTTCCCCATTTAAAGTTATAATATCACTTAAGATTAGTTATGTAGTGCAGAAGTCATTGATTGAGTCACTGAAGCATTATATAATGTTGGAGTTAACGGATCTTCATAGACATTCATCATTTAGGCAAGAAAGGCAGAGGACAGCTGTGTGGGGGCACATTTCTGGGATTCGGTCGCTATCACATTTTTCATGTCCTCTGATTCAGTCTACACATGGGAGGTGGAGGCTGTGACCACACACTAAATTCAGAGGTGACCTTTAGCTGTGATTTGACACAAGCCTCAGTGGAAATTAGATTTTCGGTTTTGTTCTGTCCAGCAATTGCCAGGACACACTGTGTGATGGAGACATGTTGTGATGTGCCTTGTGTATCACAAGGCCATGTGATAGCTTGAGTAAATATCAATGCCCCTGCTGCCTGTCCCAGAGTGTGCGGTTTATAAATGCATGAAACAAACATGTGAGCATGATATGAAAATATAACCAAGTTTATGAATCATGAAATAGCTTTGAGCCTACCGGTGCCATACGAGCCTGACTGTGATTTAGAAACAATCTGTGAGATGTTCACGCTCTAAATTGTGCTGATTGATGAAACATGCATTATGAAAGTGTGGAGCCTTTTGGAAGGTTGAAGGCTCTTTATATTATTACCACATCAGACACTAAGCAGTCATTACTCAACCATGTAATAGTAAATGTGGCTTTACTATTGTAATTATAGGCCTGCTCTATCCCCTATCTATCATATTTAACTAAGAACCCGTGTCTAAAGAAGAAATTAAAGTCAATATCGCACAATATGTTTCTAAACGATCATTAACTTGAATGTACTAAAATTACCCTCCACCAGATGTGTTTCACCCATCACAAATCACCACTTTCATCTATAGCTTATATCACTGTCATTTACAATTATAGTGCATAGTGGCAGGGGACTTTCTCTCAGGTGCTTAATTGAATCTGTACAGAAAGAATGATGCAAAATCTTACCCTAATATTAAGGCTGCACAGCTTCCAGCACTGTTGCTGAAACTTACATCAGAGATTCATAAGGGAAGTGTTCTTAATGAAGTTTTTACAATGGGATATAATATGTTTTTTGCAAGATTCTTGTAAATGCATAAACGTAAGTATTTGTCAGAGTATGTTTTAACTAGTACAGTGGCATTACGTCTTTGAGATGTGCAAAGTATAATGCTAAGGTTTCATTTAGTGGATATATGTGTACTTGAAAATGTTATATAATATAATAATTATTTTATATAATTTTTTAATCATGATGTAATATCAATATTCATATGCTATAAACCATGTGTCCATAATAAATATATTAAAAGTAAATACATTTTCCCCTCTTGTTTGTTAAAAACCTTTCTGTTTATTATTTAGCATTTTAAATAATCTGCAAAAATAAAAATAGATGCTAGATAAATAAACAAGCAGCCATTTTCATATATTGTTGGTAATAAGAAAAAATTCCAGAGAAGAAAATCAGTATATAAGAATGATTTCTGATGGATGATGTGGAAGTAACGACTGCTGAAAATTTAGCCTTGCTATTACAGGAAAATATTTTACATAATAAAAATAGAACACAGTTATGTTAAATTGTAGTGTTATTTCACATTATTTCAGGCTTAATGTATCAAAACCATACCACCTGCATGTCTGAACCAATCACTATTGTGTATGCAAATGTTGCAATGACATCATTGCTGGCTGTTAGATTTGCAGTGTTTTATCAGTGTATGCCAATAAGACTTGCTCTTTAATTAAGAGTGCTTCAGATTATCTGATATCTGTTGCAACACAGTGGCGTTATAATCGTTCTTGCTGTCGCTGGCCAAGGTGCTGAACATAATTAAATCATCCCATGCAGCAGAAACAGAACTTCACATCTATGGTATCGTCCTTTGAGCATTTGTGTAATCGTTCCCATGGAAATGTAACAGTTTATTACTCTAGACTTTGACTTGGAGAGGCATGCATGTTTTTATGCAGTTTTTGAAGAAGTCATATTCCCGCAGGCCCGCTTACTAATGTGTGTGCAAAGTCTGCAAAGTTACACTGCATTCATTTGCACAGAGTCTGAGCTGACACCAGAGGCTGTGAAAATAACACTCATGCCTGCCAAAACGGTGCCTGAGCCAGATAAAAAAGAAACCCCAAAAGCGTGATATTCATTTTTTTTTTTTATATTAAAGGGATAGTGACAATGTGTTAGTGACACTATGGAACCACAAGGCTGAAAGCATAAAATTAAGTCCAGTGATTAGTTTTAATGAATGACTAGAGTGTGAAAAATAAACAAATAGATAGAAAGAAACCATTCATTTTACATGCTTTTTGCAAAAGTGGTTGCCACATTTTTAGTACAATAAATCCATGCTTAATTTTTGTTTTACATCCTTTTTTAACATTCCCAATGATTATGTTAGCATTCATTTATAAAATAAATAAATAAATAAATAAATAAATGTGATTTCCACAGTACTAGGTGGACATGCAGTTCGACATGAATAAATATATATATAGGCCTATATATATATATATATTTGTTTTTTTTTATTTTGTTCTTTGTTTTGTAATATTAATAGTCAGGTATTGTATAGCCTACTGAGTGCTGACGTCCCTTGTTAACAACCAGAAATAACAACGGCTCACCAACGCGCTGCAGTTACCCATTTATTTATTAGTAATTTGTTTTGACAGAAAATTACCTAACCATATTGATTCCACAGAATTGCGTAATGATGCATTGTATTTTATGAAACAGCTGTTCAATATTGGAAAAACCCTGTCAGTTTTATAAACAGCTGATGCGTCACCACATGTGAATAACATTTCAGTTCACTTACTACCCACTGCTTTCTTAACCCTCATATTATGCCTACAGTTACTTCATTAATCATGTCGATCCTTTTAATTAGTCTTTATGACGTAATCAACACATTCTGCATAAATTACAGAAGCAATCCGCAGTAATAGGCCTATAACTAGCATCTATTTTAGTCAAGCAGTTTCTTCTTAATATAAATGTGACCCCGAAATATACTGTAGGGTAAAAAAACAGCTAGCAGCAGTACTCCTTTGTTTCAAAGCACTAAAGGTTCGTTGCTCCATGGATCCCGCATCAGTCCTACATCTTATCGCACGCGTTGATTTCATTTCTTTACTTTTATTCCTTCCTAAACCACAGTAACGGCAGCATATCCATTCATTAAGAAGCAGATTCTTTCTTCGGATGTGTTTGCATGTTGTCTAGCGTGCGAGCGCGGCTCTCTGCCCCTCCTCCCGGTGAGGTGCTGCGGGGAGATCCGTGGACCAATGGAAACGCGAGGCTGGGACAGAGGGAATCCTGAGCGCTGCTGTCAGGAGCTCAAACAGAGGCGAGTAACGGACCGTCCGCACGCGCAACGAACCCTCGGCCCGGAGGAATATTGAATAGCTATTATCAGTACGGGAATGCGAGGCTGACCTGCTAACTTAAACGCAAGGTAAGCAGAACGCGGATGCGTCTTTAATGCATTGCATGCATTGCGCGGTTTTCTGGAGTACTGTAAGTTAAATGCTGGATAGGTATAATATGCAAGTATCCATTGCAAGCTGTCACACTGCACATGGACTTAGCTTTCAAGAATATGTACTCACATCGTAAGCATATTTTTGATGTAAGGGGTATGAGTTATGCCTCAGAGGATATGTTGGAAGCACATCCTGGTGGGTACTTCCTGCATGACAATATATCCTGCCCCTGTTTTCATTTTTTTTTTTTTTAGATGACTAGTGGGTCATCTTGAGCACCTGTAATAAATCAACCTATCTGCCTGGCTTCATCTCAAGAGACCTTTTCTAGCTGTGACTACTTGACAGCACTTGGAAGTTTTGTCACGGAGCTCTGGAGACGTTACAAACCTAAGCACTTTGGGGGATGATCAGGGACCTCTGAACCTCGGAGCAACTTAAGTTAATGAATAATTGACTGTTGGTTGTAAAATCTTGGACAGGGATGCGGTAAACGGCATCACACTCACCGGTTATGAGGTGGATGTTAAAGGTACGCAGATTGAGCTAGACTGTCAAAGCATATCGTATATGAAGGCTTTTGAACTGTAGGTTAGTGGTTTTTCAATGTTGTATGCAAATATGGATCAAACCATGTGATTCTGTGAGATGGTATTGATTAGTATGAGTCTCCTCTCCCGGTTTGTTGCACGAAAGCTGTGGGCCGTGTAAGAGGAGAGTTAATGAACTCATTTTATATAGGATCTGTAGGATGATAAGGGTGTGCTTTTCAGGGTCTTCAAGGCCACTGTGCATTTAATATTGATTCTTAATGTGACACACTCAATTTTCCCTATCACAGGTACATATTGTTTAAATACACGAGAACTGGGTCAAAATATGATAAATGTGTCACAAGATCATTAGCATTGATCTGTTGTTTGATGTCTTGACGTTTCTGGCTTGCCAGTGTGCTGTATAGTTTCTGCAGCTCGAGCAGAGGCGAAGTGAATAAGTAGGTTAACTAACTGCTCATTGACTCAATTATATTTCGCCCTTATTTAGAAAAATGACACGTGAACTGCTGTGTTTGATTCATTTCGCTCCGCTGGCAAAGAGGATTTTGCTTGGGGGGGGAAGAGAAGATATACCTAATTGTTGGGAAGGAAAAAAGGGATCAGAGCTAATTATGCCAAGATAAACGCTTTGGTTATTTATATCCTCCAAATCCGTTTAATTCTTTTCATTGTCAAAAAAAGCCTGAGATAATGGAACGTATTTATGAGTACACGATTATGTGTTTTATCTAATGTTAAAGTCTGGCGGGTGGGATTTTTCGCCGTCACTGAGGTTTTGTTGCAATCCTTCGGTTTTTCAAGTTTGCTAATTAAAGTTCATTCTATTGTAGGCAAATGAGAGCAAAAGGGTTCAGGTTTAAGACTGGTGCGGAGCAAGCTATGTCTTTGCTGTTTACTTTTCCTCCCTCAACATTAGACCAATGCCTTAACACTACTGCCCTGCCTATTTATAAAGGAGGCCTTTGGGGACTTACACTGCAGGCTATCTGCCTGTCCTTTTTTATTTTGACCACCACTGTGAAGTTTGTTGTAGTTAAACAGACAGTCCCTCGTGTTCTCAAGGCACAGAACAGTTCCTTCAGCATTTTCACACATATTCATGTAGGACCTCATCTTTACTCAGATTCAGAGAGTAGTTATCCCCTGTGAGATTCCTCTTCTAGCTCCTGATTCCTCTTGATTTAACTCAAGCACAATGACGTAGCCGTATCCAAACACACCGATTATGAAGATTCTCTGCAATGAGGCTCTGGATTCATAAGTTGGGCCTCATTTACAAGCTGAATGAACTATTCAGAGGTGGCTCTGACTTAAAGGGGTAGTTCACACAAAAATGAAAACTACTTACCCTCATATTATTCCAAACTCGTAAGACCTTTATTCATTTTCAGAACACAAATTAAGATATTATTGATGAAATCGCTGATCCTCCATAGACTGAAAGAGTCTTTCCACATCCAGTGTCCAGAAATATACCAAGAGCATCAACAAAATAATGATGTCAGTGGATCAGACGTAATATTATGAAGCTACGAGAATAATTTTTGTGTGCAATAAAATAACATTAAATGGATTTATTTAAAAATTCTTCTGTTCTCCATCACTCCTAGCATCATTTGTTGTGAATGCAACACTATTTTCAGTCTGACACACAATAAAACATATTGAGCATCCCATAATGAAAAGGCCATTTTGCATTTTGGTTATCAATAAAGAAGGTTTATGGTATCTGAGAGCTTTATGAGCTAGTCCTAAATATAGAAAGGAATTTTCTTTGGCTTAAATAATTAGGTTCAATAAAGAATGCTCTACTTTTCAGGAACTATTTTAGCTGTATGGGTTTTTATTAGTCACTATATCGTCCTTTAGAGATAAGGTTGTAGGTTCTTTAGACCATCATGCTGCTTTCTGGCTTATTTAAAGCATCAGATGGTTCTATAGAGCAGGGGTTTTCAAACTTTTATCTGCTAGTATTTTGAAGAGACCCACTGACTAAGCTCTACGTTAAAACTGCCATGTACAGACAAAAGAGAATAAAGCGTGTAAAATATAATGTGTTCAGTGCTACGCTCAACAAGGCAGCGCAAACGAGGGGACAGGCAACCCGCTGTCTGCCCCTCCCCCCCCCAAACAAAAACTAGTAACGCGCACATTACAAACAATCCCCCAGCATTCAGGTAGGCATTTCCCTTTGCCAATTTTATAGCAGCCAAATAAGTTGAATGGAATAATAAGTCAAGCACAGGTTTTAAAAAATATACTGTATTGACATTTCTCTAAAGACATGTACAGCCCTTAAATTAAAGTACACCTCTTGCCCTTTGAAGCCATGACCAAATTCAGCTGCTTTTCAACCCAGCTGTATAAACGCCTAAAAACGAGTGAAAAACGCGAGGCGCGTCACTTCTTTCACCACTTTCGAAGTGTAGGGTGCTCGTGCTTCTGTAGTATGTTACTGTATGTTGCTGTTACTGGCAACCATGAAGGCGCTGTCAGTTATAAAAACATTTCTGCTTTGGATTTTAAACTGCGCAGCTCTGTTGAAAATAAAGATGTGAATGTGAACGTGCATGTAAGCCTTTGGTGACACATAAACACCACAAAATTAAATTGTGGATCTCTTCCCCTGTTGTCTTCACTCACGCGGATTGTCCCGCAGGAAGAAACAGTGGAAGGCGCTCAGCCTTCAAGATTTGAATGGCTCAAATCGACTTTTTATTAAGTTTTAATTAATCAATAAATACCATCCAAGACTGACTTTTCCAAGACATACTTTTGAATGTGAGATTTTTTTTTATTTTTGCTGTATCGAAAACATACCGAACTGTGACACCACTGTATCATATCGAACCCAACCGTGATGTTTGTGAATCGTTACACCCCTTAAACATACAGTAATATAGTCCTCAGTTCTGATGGGTCAGCAGCTGTGTTTTATTCACGGTAATGCACAGCTTTGAGCGCTTCTGGTCCTGGGTATTTCTGCACATCACCCTTAGCAACAATAAATAATATAAGGTCAAAAGTCTTTGCAATACATATTTCCATTCTGATCTCATGGCAGTTTGTATGTTTATATTTTATGAGGTGGCTAATTCATATGACCTCGATTTTTGGTAAATCATATGTATTTTAAGAGTTTCCAATTTGTATGAATTAAAGCCCGACCAATAAAGGATTTTGAAATATTTGTGTATATATATATATGCATTTTTTTTTAAATTCAGAAACACACAACAAAACATTAACAGATTGATCCTAACATTAGTTATTTGTAGTTATTTATGAGTTTTAACTAACATAATGTGATAATGCATTTTAAAAAGACATTTTTTTCTTTTATTGTCACAACAGAACAGAGGAACATCAAAATATATAAGTTCTGATAAATAAAAAGTATAAAAATATGACAGTGTAGAGTGGCATCTGGCAGACAAACTATACAATGCCAACACTCGTGACATGGTTGAAGGGTGTTTCGTCCGTTTTTATTGTATTTTTGAAATATTTATTTATGTACAGTATATAGGTCGTGGATCTAGTATGAATTTGTACATACGGATTACACCTAACCCTGCCCCTAAACTTACCTGTCACTGGGGTTTAGACAAATCATACAAAATTATCTTCCCCCTTTACAGAAATTCTTCTCCAGTGGGAGAAACATTGATGCATACACTTGTCTGTATGAAAGCCCACAGATTTTAAAGTTAGGAGGGAATATTACTGTATTTTTTAGATTTCTGTTTCATCCATGATTTTGTGTTTACATAGGTCCATAAATTTAAACTGTAATGACACTCCTTGCTGTGAATCAGTGTGTTTTAAAATAAAATAAAAATACAAATAAATGACACAGTGGATGGGAAAAGAGTTCCCAAAGACAAAACCAGTTATTGGATATCATCTGGAAAGTATTTGAATAGTTTAACAAATTTTCCAATGTTTTAGTGCTAAGAAAGAGACCTTCTATAGATAGATAGATAGTGTGAAAAAAAAAATATTATATTATATATATAAATGTTTCTGTTTTTGTTTAATCCCAAGATTTTGAAAGTATATTATCTTTTTTCAAGTTTGAGAAATGGAGCATCAAAAGTTCTTTACAGAACTGTGATGTCAAGCTGTAGAACAGTTTTGGATCTGTCATTGCCTTTAATTTTAAGTGTGTGTGTCTGTGTTAAAGAGTGTTAACATTTGCAGGAAAGGTGCTGCCATTTTGCCTGATGATGTGGTTGCTTTTCTGTATGATTAAGACTTGCTATTCTGGGTGGTGGGAATGGCTCTGATCAGCTTTGCCAATGACTAAGTGCCATTCATAGACACATGAGGAGTTGGCAGGCATTGTTTGAGTGGTACGTAATTATTATAATCTTGCTGGTGGTCTGTCAGGAAAAGACAGAAGAAAATAGTTTTGATTCCTACATGGAAATTCATAAAAAGAATTACCAAGGAGCTCAATAGTAAGTTCAAAAGAAAGGAGATGATTAGTTGAATGGATAATCCTTAATGAAAATGATCACACACAACAGTTGGAATATTATCTAAGATTTTGATGGTCTTCAAAACCTATTTGTCTATTCCAAAAAAAAGGAAAAGCGAAACACACATAGGCCGCTAGAGGAAAAAAATGATGTAATATGTGGAAAGATCGGATTTAAAGTAAGCATCAAACGAGTCCAATGCATCAGGGCACATCAATACATTGCTGGAAGCTTAAAGATGCAGTATATAATTGGCAGAAATGTATCTGCATGGAGAAAACAAATTACATTTTTGTCCATTCGTTTTGATATTCTCTGTGATCTGGTTTTGCACCGGCCCTTTTTTGCCCCACCGACCTGTCCCAGCTAAGCAGCGGACGCTTGTGTGCAATCCTAGCAGGCTATAGCTGGGCTAACTGAGTACTGCAGTGCTCCTGAAGCAGAGCGCAGAAAACGAGCACATCAGAGGAAGAGGGAAGAGCAAAGTGAATGGCGAACGAGTCCAGGGGCATAGAAGGGTGGGGAATATAAGTGTGAAACATGGTTATGCGTGATTGTTGTTGCTGTTGCACAAGCTTCACATACTCTAAACATATTAACATATTTGCATTCACTGAATTATGGAGATTGAGATTATGTGCGTTTGTGTGCATGCATTTGTGGGGTTTTATACACCTTCTCTTTGTTCGCTCTGCGAATGGTCTGGATTTAAAAAATGGATTTAATCATGGATCAATAGACTTATGAGAGGATATGCTTATCGCTCTAATTATGTTGTTATTATGAGATCTGCCCTGCACTCTTGGTCTGAACCCTTTTTCACCTGCATCTCAGACTGCAGCTTAGAAATGTGATTATAACTGTCCCAAAGGGCTCTCTGGCGTCTCTTTAATACACAGTGGGGTTCAGACATCTGAAACCATAGTGAAGTACTTGTATTTTTGATTAATTTCTAATGTAATGCATTATCCTAACCAGACGCAACATAATAAAGCAACAAAACTAAAGGCTATATATTTCATGATTTTGTTCTAACCAACCACGACAGTTGTAAGGATATTTTTATTTTATTTTTTTATGTGAAGGACTGGGTATTGACATGTAACAATGATTAACTTTTTTTTTTTTTTTTGCGTGTATGAGTTGTTGCTAAAATGCACAATATGGACGTACTGAATCATATAAAGTTTAATGTTTTTAGAGCTATAGATTATTTTCCTTGTGTGCGTTATACAGTCAATTATTTATACAGTAAATAGGAATTTCTGATATATAAAACAACAGTGAGGTTATAGAAGTTATAGAAAGAGCCCACTGAATTTTAGCAAGCATACAGCTGGTTTAGTATTCAATGTGATATGATTGGATAGGATATAGATTATGCTTGGTTGTGGTTCATACGATAAACCCCACCTCCTGCATTTGAAAAAGTCTAAATGAACAATATAATGCCAAGCTAATAAAAAGCAACAACTCAGATATAAGCATGTCATAAAAATGTCAAAATAAAACTTGAAAATGGCGGGAAAGTTGATCTTTAATAACAAGTAATCAGCTTGTTGTAATTTAAAATAAATTTCTATTTGTGTGGACAATATGCATGAGCAAGCATAGCATAAGTTAACAAATACAATATAATGATTAAACTGTTATTGCTCTGAATTATTATTTTGGAATAAATGTAAAAACAAATAAAGAAACAAAAAAAACGTAGCTTGTCATTTCAACCCCAATGTAGCTTACAGCGATGCGTATTCTCAAGCTGGAGGCTCTTCCTCGGCTGTTTACAGGGATGATTGGGAAGATCAGAGAAAGAAGGGGAAGTGGAAACAAAGGGAAGTAAGCTGGAGATGAAACATAAGAGCGGGCTGGAAAAAAATGGATTGAGAAGGGGAACGATTGCCTCAATGACTCAAAATGAAGGGATGACATGTTGAAGTAGATGAATGAATGATTGAGGAGAGCAGGGAGAGAGAGGGCACAAGGAGAAATGGGGGAAAATCATAGAAAGGAGCAGACCCAAGATGGTCCTGCTGCAGTCTCGCTCAACATTTAATTTCCTGTCTTTTCCCTTGGCCTCCCTCCCTGTTTTCTAACCAGGCCATGACAGCACCACATGCAGGCTTTGGGATGAGTTTGCACTGGGATTTAAATAGATAATGGCGGCCTAACGGTTGTTGGCTGATGAATTATTCACTGGAACCTCAAGACATTGTTGTGCGGCATCACTGATGACATACGCCAACTCTCAGGTTTGCAATATTGATGTCATGGAAGATTCCTCCATTTTGGTTTATGCAACAGCTCTGCTATGAAAATGGTGCTGGTTGGTTTTTATGTCTCTGTCTTCTGAGTTGGTTCTTCAGGTGAAGTGATATTCTGTTAATAAAGGAGCTGATCACTGTGTAGCTGCCGTAAGCATGCTGCGCCTCATACACCTATGAGAGCTGTATGGTAATTAATACTGCCAGTTACTGACAGCCGCATGGAGATATGGAGACGAGGGTTTAAACAGCCACCAGGCTATTTAGTAAGGGGGAATGCAGTATGCAGACTGGTGGACTGAGGCAGTGGAATATTTGATCTCCTTTGTTTTTTAATATATAAAAATTCTTGCCTTCTTTTTCCTTCTTTCAAGCACACTGGGACTAGCTGTCACTTTGTTTTACTTCACTGATTGTTTCTAAGTGTAGGCTTAGGGTATAGTATTTATCAATAGTTTGAATTAACTTTAGATGTGTTTAGATGAGTTAAAGTAATGGATAATAATATATGTGCACCAACAATATTCAATATACAGTGCATTGTATAGTTTGGTTTTACAATTCTTTTGCTGGTAGACCATAACAACATTTGGTTGTGCTCCATATTGCACTGCTGTAGGATCAGTACACTGTTCCTTCTGACAGGCTTGTCATGGAGGGGGTGCAAGATGTTGTCCATGATGTTCAAATTAATCTGGACATCATTCTGCACTCGCCCACCACCTCCAGTGGGTCTAGGTCTAATGATAGAGACTACCTGCCTCGTTGGTTCAACACGTTGTCTTCTCTGCACACACAGAACATGTTTTTTACATTTATTTAAAGGGGTTGCATCAGTATATGTGAATGTTTAAACATAATTTCGAGAGGATCACTGAAACGAGTAATCATACACAGCTGATGACCCTTTTCCTAATCATCCCTTGTTCATTCGCGCCCAATCAAGTCATT
>JAUCMT010000043.1:933259-945004 GCA_032357475.1 Enteromius thamalakanensis | reverse complement strand
AAGAAGTATATTTTTACATTTTTGAGTAAAGTTTACTAATTATATGTGAGTCAGCAAAACTATTGGAATTTACAGTGCATCGTTATATATCGTTCTCTTGCTTCAGTTGATTCTGTCCTGCAGTCTCTCCACTGGTGCACTCTGCAGTGAGCTGAATTAGTAATTCAGTCGGACCACTTCTATTCATTTTGTCTGCACTGACTCCTGCATCGCTTACAGTACTCAACAGTAATATTGATTTGACCATGGGCTACAGTCTTTCTTTACATATAGCATACATTTGTTAGCCTCCCCTGTGTTTATGCTGCGGTATTTCTTTATTTTCGTCCGTGAGTGTGTGTAGTGGTAGGGGTTATCTGGGTTTGTTTCTCTCTGTCCACTGTAATTGGCCACGTGAAAGAGATGAGCACTATTATGTCATAATCGGTGTTAGTTGCGCACTGTTATTTTCCCATCCCACTCCACTCTGCAATCTATCTCATAAATACACACTCATGCAGGCGTATTGCTTTCTCATTCTTTATCATTTAATTTCCTCTTCATGTAAATGATTTATCACAAGGCATTTCTAAAAATAAATGTTTCATCCTTTGACACACTTTATTATTTCTTTCCCTCTCTTTCTTTTAGCTGATTTGTTAGCATGTTGCTAGGCTAACGGTGAAATTTTTAACTATAAACATAGGAGAACTCTGGTTTATTTTAACTTCTACTTTTCAGTACTGGATACTGAGACTCATTTGACTGCATAATGAAGTTTGTTTTTGGAACCGTCTTTGTTTTGGAATTACACCCATGACACCTTAAAATGCTACCTTCATAAGCAGCTCACCAGGTTTTGGAACAGAGCATCTGTCTCTGTTTTTTCTGTCAGACGTTTTTAGTGAGAAACTGAGGTTTCTGCACAGTTGTAAGGATTAGTGTGATACATCAAGGATTGAAAACATTAGAGGAGTTTGATTAATTCAACTTTGTTTTTTTCTTTGTTCTGCCATCTGGAGCAAGTTGGGATAGTGTTACAGATATGGTCTTACTAACAGTGTGTGTGTGTGTGTGTGTGTCGATGTTTCATTTACACAGATGCCTATAGGAGTGGAGTTTTTAGCTCATTAGATAAAGGTAATTTTTAGTCGATTTTTTCATTACTTTTCAACTTTTCCTCTGATTATCTTTACACTGTTAAACACTGATGAGACTATTTCAAAAATACATAATTTAACACATTTACAGTATCTTAAATAGGTCTAACAACCACATATCCTCATCTTGATCAAAATAGTCCTTAACTTTCATCTTCTCCACACGCTTCTGTCTCTTTTTCACCGTTGTTTCCTTTTCTTCACGTTCATACACACGTGCTGGGGTTCAAACTTGGGTGCACATTTGTTTAGTGTTGCTTTGAGAACCACAGCTGAAATCTAAACAGAATTATTCATTCCCCTTTGAGTTCTCAAAGCATTACATGCATGAGTTCCAGTCTATATCGGCAGTGACAGATGCAGGCAAAGTAATTTGTGGCAGTGCACATAGTGGAAAGTAACAGGAAGTGAGAAATGCTCAAAAAATGTGTTTTTATCTGTTCATATTTTTAAAATCATTCGTTTTTGACTTCACAGCAAAGCCTCTCAAATAAAAATTAATCAAGCTACATATTTTACTGAGCCTGCCTAGTGAAATATGCTTAGCTTGAAGTGTTATAAAACTTCTACCCAACCGTGTAACTTGGTATAATGCTGTACCACCCATTCTGCAGTCATTCCGAGTCTTATTATCATAATAGCACTAGATTTGATTTGAAAATTCAAAAATTGAAAACAGGTGATGCGTAAATTTGGGAAACAGCCTTGCCATAAAGACACACCTGAAGACCAAAAGGGAACAGGCTGTTCTTACTTCTCACAAAATGAGGCATAAACAGCATTATGCCTCATGTACTAACTGCAAATGTTTTAAGGACACATAATTTGCCCATTTTGCAAACCATTAAAACAATTTTTAGCTGAAATTCTAAATCTAAAACCCTCATATTTGTTAGTTTGGACCCAAGAACAATATACTGTATAATCGATCTGCACTATCATTCAGGAGAGTACAAATTATTTAAGAATCAATTTGCCACTGATTTAATAATAAATTTCTTACCCTCATGTTGTTCCAAAACAGTATTGACTTTGGTAGAACACAAGATGTTGAAAACTAGTTTCGGGAGGAGCGCTAACTAGGGATGTAACAGTACTGTATATACCGTGGTACCGTAATCTAAATTTTTTTCGATACTACCTTGGTCACATGACTAGATAAAATGATTGGTCTTCGAAAAAAAGTTTGCTCAGGCGAATAGAGCGAACGGGAGGTAGCGGGAACTACAATTCTCATCAGCCTAAGCGTGCACATCATTCTTTGCGGTACAGATCAGTGTTTCCAACTTAGCGACTTTGTCGCTATATTTAGGGACTTTTCAGACCTCCTCGGCGACATTTTTCCCTAAAAGCGAAAGGGACAAAAAAATTATATTGAGAATTATGGTGCATTGAATAACATTATGTGACCACAGAGGAGCAAGATAATATGACACACTGACGTAATGAATATGCAAATTGACATCATCTAATGACGTCATCTAGCAATCTAAAATGGGTTTTAAATCTGATGTGTGGAAGGTTTAATAATTTTTTGTTATTAAAATTGAAAAATTAAAGTTCCTGTTTCAAAGTTTTCAGATAGATGGCTAATGCGTGCGCTATCGATATGTTCAGTGTTCATGTAAACTGTTTAATAAACACTTCTGGCACTTTTTTTGAGTCTCTTAATTAGTTTTGTTTTTTATGTAAATGATTCAATAAATACCGTACCATGCCATTCATTGGTATTACCGTACCGTGAAATCCGCTACGCGGAGACACCATAGCGTTCCCAACGCCCTGGGGGCAAGTTAGGGGCCTTGTCGGGATGCCTTGTTGGGAACTTGTACTTCTAGTATTTTTTAAAGTTGAGGCATCGGTTGGAGGGGCGGAGACATGAAAAGAGTTTTTTTTTTTTCATGGAAATTCAAGGAACGCACTAAATCGATAATATACGGATATAAGTGAAGGAAAACACACCTATCTGGCTGACTGTGGAACAAGTTGTAAATAGACACAACCAGTGGGAGCACAGTCGGAACTGACTTTTGCTCTAAGTCCGACTGTGGGGCAGGAGCGTAGACCACCCTGATGGTTGATGTATGCAACGGCTGCAGTGTTGTCCGTCCGTCCGAGCACGTGCCTGTGGGGCAACATCGGTTGAAAGTGACGAAGGGCCAAAAGCGCGGCCAGCAACTCGAAGTGAGGTAGTTGAGGAAGCGGATACCCATCTGCCATAAGGCAGACAGAGACCCCTCCGCAAGCTTGGTGAAAATTCGGGGAGACAGGGACAGGCCAAATGGGAGAACCTTGTACTGATACACTCGACCCTCGAACACAAACCGCAGAAGGGGTATGTGGCGAGGTAGAATCGAGACGTGAAAGTATGCGTGCTTCAGGCCAATGGCTGCGAACCAATCCTGGGGCTGAATGCATGTTAGTATGCGCTTTGGTGTGAGCATGCTGAATGGCAGCCTGAGAAGGAACCGGTTAAGGGCTCTGAGGTCTGTTCTGAACAGCCCTTACCTGCTTCACTGGTTCACGCGCTGACAATCCAGTGCTCTGGGTCCGCATCAGAGGAGAAAACAGAGAGGTTAGATGGGGACCTCGTGGCACTGGGCCCAGAGGTGAGGAAATTTGCTCTTTCTGTGAACATTTGGGTTCCACCGACCCGTGGGTCGATGGCAGCTAAATGCACAGACACCGCTCCCAACCCTCCACCGGGGATGGGGGCACAGATGCCCCGAAGAGCAGCTTCCATCACCTTTGGGCTGCCCGTCTCAGGGGCGCATCTTCTTAGCGGCGGCCAGCTCGACATTGCGCAGCGAGCCTAGCATCTTGTGCTTCCACCGGGAACGGAGCAGGTGTTGCTGGTTTGGGTGCCGCAGGGGAACGCCCTCAGTGATGAGCAGGCTGTGGTGGGGTGCTTGGGAGCTTGGCATACTCACGGTGCGGTAGTACGTGACTAATGGCCTCAGCCTGCTGCTGGACTGCCGAGAACTTCTGGGCAAAGTCCTCGAAAGTGTTGCAGAAGAGGCCAACCTGTGAGATGGGCGCGTCAAGAAAGCGGCCTTTGTCAACATTGGCCATCTCAGCGAGGTTGAGCCAGAGGTGTCAATGGCTACGGAACCGCGCTTGGAAATTGCTCATTTGTGCAGCCCGGTTGCCCAGGGAGGACCTCTTCGTGGCACCGCGTGCACTCAGAGGGAGGTCTCTCGCTGGCGAGTAAAATATCAGCTTGCTCAAGCCTTTATAAAGGCAACCGATCCGACCGGTTCTGTTGTTAACTGCCCAGCTCTGGTTAAAACGGCGAGAGAGCATGAATTCCACAGGAACTCTTTTTGTTTTAAAGATTATCTTCTTCAGCAGACTCAACAGCATATGATGCGTTCAGACAAATGCTCCGAAGCGAAAAGCTGCAAGTGCAATCCAGCCGTGCCCTCTTATACTCACGCTGTGATAAGGTGCACCTGGCTGTGATTATTGCACACCGATATTCATTGACCTTTTTCCAAAGACTCGAAGATAATTGGTCTCTCAGGCGAGATCCCATATGTTACGTCGAAGAGAACTCGACTGAAGGAGAAATATTTATATATAGGCCTATATATTATAAAATCTCTAGTGTTCTTTATTTCAATGTGAGATGTTCTTCAAAATATCTTGTTTTTTTTTTGTTGTTTTTGTTTTTTTAAAGAAGAAAAAATAATACTGGTTTAGAGGGTGAATAAATGTTGACAGAACTTTCACATTAGAGGGAACATTCCCTGTAAGTGTGTATTTGTGTGTTTGATGTTAACCAATGCTTTAGCAATATAAATTTTTTGTTTAACATAGTCGTGAGATTTCTACATCTTTTGAATTTTGAATGAGAGACATGGATTGTTGTGTTGAAACAAGGTCATCAATCCATTTTTTAAACTATTTGCACCGTATTTCTTTTACTTTCATTCTGTTCTCAATTTAGATATGCACGTGCATGTGCACATTGTGCTTTCATGCTCCGTGACCAGTGGTATTTCTCTCCAGTCACGTTCACGTGGCACACCCCTTGCTTTATTAAACGTACAGTGGGACCTTATTGAATTAGCCGGCTCATTAAGAAGTACTTTGTTATGTGTATATGTGACTCTGGAATCACTCAACTTTTCAATTCACCATCACTCATATGTGATTAAACCCTAATTGCAGTTGTTCTTTGAAATAAGGTTGAACTCTTGAGAACAGAATGTACATTTGTGTGTGTTCAGCTCGTTTTTTTTTTTGTTTTTTTTTTCTTTTTTTACAGTCTATCAACCATTTCCCTAAGAAATAGTTTGATCCAGAACAAGGAGGTTAAGTAAGAACACTCCCCCCACAGCATTGATTTGGCTAAGTGATCATTTATATTAATTTGTCAAGGCTTTGTCTTGTTTGGTGCAGAAAGGCAAAGTAAAGTGACTAAACAGGGACAGCAGTGTTATTGCTGTACTCAGTATGTATCAGTATCAGCCCTGAAGCTCAACTCTTAACCGAATCCTCTTATCGAGAAGAACTTTAAGGGTTCAGCTGCACGTTATTGTATTAAAGATTTACACATGACCAGCAGCAACTGAAATGCTGGCTATGTACTCAAGTATCATAATCAATGAAACAACATTAAAACAACATTATTTTTGCAAGGAACATTTCTGTCTTTTTTTATATTTTGGAGAAAAATTTGGAAATGGGGAAAAGTCTTGAATCGGAAGTTAGCATGAAACAGAAGATATAAAATATTTGTTTAATGTTGTTCTATAATAATTATTATTCCGTTATATTACACTATTTTTGATCTAGGTATTAAAAGGACTGTTTACCCCAAAAAAAGATAATACATCAGAATGCCGCTCCTGATGCTCAACGGCATGAAAATTGACTTTTGGGCTCAAAAACTTGCTTGAAATGCAGCATTAGTTTCTGATTGGGAATAGTTATTACCCAACAGTATTTGCAGCACAGTGGCATTATCATATAACATCACCAGTCACAACAACACAAAAAGAAAACTCTTCTTGTTCCATGCGTTGCATTGAGTTTATGTAGAGTTTAAGGCTTGAGGCCTTTCATTACAGAAAGTAATCCAACCTCATTTTTTTCCATTACATGAGCATGTGATATATGAAATAAAATAAAAGGAGATGATTCTATATCAGGCCTCTATTTCTGAAGTGTTGCATAAAAATAATCTGTGATTTATTGCTACATCATGAGTTTAGTTCTGGTTTAGAATGAAAGGGTTGACACCCTTATACTCTCAGCACAGTTCACTATGTCTGTCTCGTCAAAGCTATAGCAAAGATAATATCAAGATGGTGTGGGATTATACGATAGGTCATATTGGATTGATGGAGTGTCATAAATGGGACCTCAATCAATGCCACAGGCTTTCTGTGTGCCATATCACGTGGATCAATTTGCTTTATTCCATTTATGGGGGAGCAAAGGGGGGTAGAGACAGCCATGACTTCACTCTCCCCTGAGAATATATGTTATATGTTGAAATGAAAAGCTAAAGAGAATAAATAACCAACAGCCAGCATCAAAGTCCATATCTGTACTGCATTTCTGATGACCCTGGGTGCCATTGAGGGATTGACAAACTCTCTAAAAACATCATGGCTGAAGACAATCAGAATAAAATCTTAATTTAATCAAATCCATGATGAGTAGATCCACTTCCCAGAATCAATTTGGCCGGTTGGTAAGACATGCTTTTCTTGTGTAAAAGACAGAAACCTATTGTACTATAGATTTACAAAGGACTTTAAGTGGATTATTTTATTAACCACATTTTTTGTAGCTATAAGTGTATATCAGAATGTATTCGATATTGCGATCGTGATTATGATTCAGATAAGAAGACTCAATGAATAAGTAGTGAAGGACAAAAGAGTTTTATGCATTTTTAACTCAGGTGCTGCTCTGAAAAGAAATACCTTTAAGGAACACTTTCCACAAGAAATCTGTCATCATATGCTCACCCTGGTTTGCATACCGATATGATTTTCTTGCTTCTGTGGAGCTGGATGTGGAGATATTTAGCTGGATGTTTGTGCTGCTTTTTCTGTCAAGCTCCATAAATGATGGAAAGCACCATGAAAGTTGTAAAAACAGTTTGTGTAAGGTACTTGTTGAAATATATGCAAAAGATAAATATATACCAATGAATAACACATTCAATTGTTTGACTAAGTTGTTTTCTTTTTTGCATTTTTGGAGCTTGACAGCTTGGTCACCATTGACTGTATGACAAAAAGCATATGTTCTCCAAGAAAAAAATGCAATGGCATGAAAATGAGAAATTGATGACAATTTCATTTTTGGGTGAGCTAGTCAGAACATTTTCCACCAGCTGCCCATCTAGCTGCTAATAAAAATGACAAACACACACACACACACACACACAGCCATTTCAAGTAAAAGATGTTGAGATGGAGAGTAAATGCTGATTCTTGTTAACTGCTATGCATCCCTATCATCCACACGGCTGGCACGCTGCTCTAAATGAGGCAGAAGGAAGAAACCAGAGAAGAAGAGCATGCTGTGGTAATGCGCTTACAAAGGAGCGAAATAAATGGGGCCCAGTAACAGGCTCAAACTTAACAGCCTGTGGAGAGCAGATGGTCTTTGTGCTTTCGCCTACAGCACTCTGAACTCAAAAAAACCCAAGAAGAAAACAAGAGACAGAAAAAACTCTTATCAATGCTCGCAAAGGGCTGACAGAAGCCAAGGCGCAAGGCATGATGCATCAAAGATGACAACTATTGTAGGCTCGTGGTAATTCTCTGTCAAAATCCTGTAGAGGCGTAAGAGAAACATGTGAGAGTGGTCACTTGGACGTGTCACAGCTGGTAATTGTGCAGAGCCTGCTGAACACTCAAATCGCACGCTTGCGCATTTAAAACCCACAACCTGATCTGCGGTCTCTGTGACTGAAGTGCTTGAGCTGGAGGAGGATCATTTTCAAAATAGTTTTACAAATTGCCTGGCAACCAGTGACGTGACCAGTTTTTTGTGCCGTATAGATTTTTTTCCCCGTCTGAACTGCAGTGCATTGAGCGAGCCTTTAGTGTGCATCTCTGCTGTTAACCACCTTGATTTTAGATAATGAACCGATCCTGTGGAGAAGAGAAAACCACAGGGATCTGACCATCAATGGGGCCAAAGCTGTCTTATACCCATTCAGGGTGTCCTTAGGAATGAGCTGTCAGAGAAGCGCTGGAATTAAGATCTACTCGCTGAATGCATAGGGCAGGAACTGTGCTCTCAATCATATTATGGAGCTCTTTGTCTCTGGATCTTTGTGCTGCTATTTGTGTCTGCTCTCAGGTGCCTGTGGGTCCTATAACTTCTCTCACTTAAACTTGTCAAGATCAAGCTCTGGGCTCTTGACCCGTGACGCCTGAATCTAAAAATGCTGGTAATGAGATTGACATCAGAACCAGCTTCTGTTCATCACATCAGCTGGCAGTGAATTGCTCTGCCTTTTTACTCTGCAGGTTATTGAGCTAAAAATACTGTAAAGAGTAAGCAAAGCAAAAGGCAAGGACAGACAGCAAAAGGGGACGAAGATTCAGGGAGAAAATTGTTAGTGTTAACCAATAGTTAGTGTTAAATACCAAAGTAAATAATTTATGATAAGCATTCAGTGCCTTAGTGTCTGATCATTTTCTATTTATTATTATCACAGTATTGTAGTTTTTTTAATATTGAAAAAATGTATGTGTATATATATATATATATATATATAAATTGTATTAGAAACTCATACAGGTTTGGAACAACTTGGGGGTGATGACAGAATGATGCCCATTTCTTTAATTTTGGGGTGGACTTTAGCTTTAATAGGACTTTTTTTAAATGAAATGGTAAGGAAAAAAAAACTATTTGATCAAATAGACAGAATAGGTGAATAGAGACAGGGGTCAGAGGTGAAGATGAGTCATTTTTCATAGATGAAAGGAAACAAAGTCATTAGCACAAAGGTCAAAGGAAGAGAACAGAGAAACACAGATGAACAGAGCCAAACAGAGGGACAGAAATAGCACTGACAGACCGAAGGAAAAAAAAACTGAAAGGATAAATAAGAATGAGAACAAAATGTGCTTGAAGTGGTAAAGATGGAGTGAGCAGCAGGTGGTCCTGGCATCCCTTTGTCCTTTTCCGACTAGCAATGTTTGTAGCCGTGCCCTGTGTCAAGTATGATGTTATGTTGGGCAAGGTCTGAGACCTCTTTTATTCAAGAATGATTGCAGACCCAGTCTTTCGTCATCTCTTGCTATTACTCTCTGTCTCTCTCCGTCCGGCAAAGGCCCTCAAACAAGCAATTAAAATCGATCTCTTTTTATTCTCGCTTGCTTGCAGAGATCTGGGGAAGAGAGTCTGCAGGACTGAATTTCCAGTCTGTGGTGAAATGTTATCACTTTATAGTCTCACCAAACCGCTTTCGACTCAAAAGCACAATATTATTTCAAACGATAAAAACCCATTTCCAATTTTCAGTCTTCAAATAAAACCCAGTTACACAAAAACATTGGGGGTACTACAATACTGTAATAATATTAAATGGAAATGATCAAATACGATGGTACTGAATACTCATTCAGTTCAGTTCACTGTACTCCATGATGCTTTAAAGTATACCACTGTACTACTGTATAGTTCATCTGAATAATCTAAATTCAATTGATTTAAAAGAATAATGAGGATTGCAATATCAGGTCGAAGTAACTGATGATTATGATTTCTGTCACAATCATGCAGCTCAAATCTTTAGGAGCAGTAATGGAAAAGTACTGATTTAGAGTGATTGGCATTAGTATGCAAAACCAAAAGACAAAAGAGGGGGAAAAAGACCTTTTAATTAAAGACTTGGAATTTATTTGTTGGAAGGGAATGACTCCATTAGAGCACAGACCAGTCAAAAATAAATAAATAAGTACAATAAAAATAGAATAAACTATCAAGAAGTGTTTATCCCTTTTTCTGATGGCTGTCCTCTCATGGGTATCTGTGTCTGGGGAACTAAGGCATTTCCACTGAGTCACTCTATAATGAGACTCCGATGTCTGATCTCCTTTCAAAGTAGCGGCAGATAATCAGGCTGTTTGTAAGCAAATTATGGCACGGCAGAGAGTGCTAACAAACATTGCCATAAAAGTGGAGTGCTTTCTCACAATATTCATCGTCATCCAGCTCACATAAAGCTGGGTTACTGCCTGTCACCCATAGCAGTCACGATTCAAGACCTGTCTTGGAGATTGGACAAAATGGTTTTGGTGTGTCACCTGTCATCCATCTGTCTGTCTGTTTATCTATCTATATATTAGGGATGGCAAGGTACGTGTATCAAACTGTATGATTTAAAAGAAAAGACGTAATTTACCTTCAGCTGGGATGTTCCTGCGACAATGCAGCATGGTGTGCGTCAGCAGTCTTACACTCTTAAAATGTATTTTTATTCAGCATAACTGTTGCAAATTAACATATATTTTATATTTTTAAACATAAAAATAACATTTTTGCATTTGAATACATCATACATTTACATTTTATTATTATGTGCGGCTGAAACATTGTTTCCCATCTGCCTAAAGGTGAAGAGTTGGGCTGTGGCTAACTGCAGGTGTGTTAAAGAGAGGGGTGTTGTGTCTCGGTGCCTTGCATGCTCATGTGGGCACGACAGCAGGCACCGTTGATCACACAGCTGTGCCTGCCTGTCCCATCAGCCATCACTTTAAGCAGAGTGTCCCCATTCTGCCTCTGCCTCATCTATCAACACACCCTGTTCCATAAGAAAAAAAAGGCTTTTCATTATCGCTTGATATTGTGGCACAGGGATGTTGCATTCATTCATGCAATTTGTATATTGTTCCACATGGCCACTGTGTTGGCGAGGTGAATGCTTTGAGAGCTGGCTCTGTGAAGAGAGGTATGGTAGCGGGGTTTTAAAGATGCTTTCTCTTTAAGGTCAAGTGGATTTATAAATGTTAGATGGTTTATAACGTATAATGCAGCTTCCTGGTACAGGTTTGTTGTGTAAGGCATTGTTCAGTACACTCATGTACTGCTGGATGCTACTTTTTCCACCGCAGGTAAATATTTCTGCCTGTGTGCATGCATCAGAGTTGGGAAAGCCATTTTTAAACTAAATCTTCTGAAGCTGCAAGTGACTTGTACTTTTAAGAAGGTAAACATATTTTGAAAAAGACAAAAAGAGCTGCATGCAAAAAAAGAAAAAAAAAATGTCATGCTACATCGAAGGCATGAACTATTCTATATACATGTATATAATATATTTTTATATATGTATATTAGATTACATTAACCAAAATTAGTGAATTCACTAAAAGCAAATTTTTGTTTTGTTTTTCTGCTAAATGTAAGAGAGAAACAGTGTGTGTTCCCTTTTGGCATTTCACTCGTACTGTGTCTGCTAAGACGCATAGGGAAAACTCCTTTTCCCCCCTAACTGAAGCCTATTCTAAAACGCAGTTTTAGAATTTACTAAAACTGTGCGGTATTGGCCGCTGTATAGGGGACTTATTTTTAACCAATGGGCAAGGCCCTGCGAACAGCGGGCCAATGCCGTCGACCACACCCC
>JAUCMT010000043.1:911835-922560 GCA_032357475.1 Enteromius thamalakanensis | reverse complement strand
ATATCTTGCTCTGACATATCTTAAAACATGTCAGTGTCATTGTTCTGTGTTAAGATGCACACCTGTAATATTTTCTAAGGCATTTTTGTAAAAGTTGCTTAAATATCTTAATTTTAACTAATGCCTAGTCCTGGTTAAGCGAGGCCTTAATTAGTCCCAGGGCTTGTGTCACAGCATCATAATGTGTCATATAACTGCATTGATATTCATTTTGAGACTTAGATACAATGCATAAAAATCTATAAGTCAGAAGTAATACAATTAACATAATTTCTGTCCTGTTTTTCCAAGTTCGATGTGTCCATATCATATGTGACCATATCTCTACACCTAATCCTAACCTTACCCATAAGTAATGAATGACACTGGTGTACAAGCACCAAACACTGATTGTAAGCCTAAACTAAAACTAGAAATCTCTAATGTACATGTAGGCCAGCAATTGATGATAGCAATATATTGTGCATCCCTCCATTAAAAGTCAACCTGTAATAAGTCACTTCATATGTCAGTCAGATTTCATGTGTACAGTATGTGACCAGAATTTAGCTATTAGACAATAGCTAAGTTTGGCTGTATGAGACAGGGCGGTGGTTAACTTTATAACGCTGTATAAAGTTGTTCACTACTGTCTTGACAGACTCCACAGTTTTCCTGGAGCTTTGATTAATGGGGATGGATAACACTTCCCAGACAGGACTGTAATCCATCATGGCCGGCAGTAATGCTGCTGCTGTGTGTATCAGACATATCGACAGACCTCAGAGTTTCCCAGCTCACCCCCTGCTGACGTCCAATATAAGTGCGGTGGGTCAATAATGCTATATGCCCCCTAATGCTAAGCATTGTCCCAAAGGATTTTGACAGCCTTGGCTTTCCTAGTCTCTCATGGTAAAGACAATTTCACAGAGCAGAGTTTTACCAGCAAAAAAACATTTGACTCCAAAGCTGAAACTTCAATTAAACGTCCTGGAGAATTAATTAGTCCCAGGGCTTTTAGCTCAGTGTGTTTTTGTATCTTCCAGTGGTGGGATAATCACTGACTATAGTGTAATAATAACTCAGTGCAGATTGCCTGCTGTAGTCTCGGCTTGCAGCTTCTGCATATTCCACGGAGCTCTTTCTTTCTCTGTGCATGCTTCAGTTCTCCCAATTAGATGACATTGCGGCACTATTAGAGGGGTGAGGGAAACTGAGGCGTCACTTTGAGATAACTGACTCTGCCAGTCAGAGAAAACTAAGTCAAATACTCAGGTCAAAGCAACAGCAGCTTGAAGCCTCCAGCTCCCACTGAGTCATAGGTCAAAGACACTGAACCCCGCTGAGCTCAGCAGGTTAAATGAGACATACCTAAACCACTGCTGAGAACTGAAAGAACAAGAGGATGTGATTTTATAAGTCTTGGCAAATATGTTTTATTTGTTTATTTTTAAGCATCCATTTAACAAAATGTAATAATTTTTTTATTTTTTTTTTATGAAAGGCGCTTTCTGCCTTTTACTAGCAATAATTCAACTTTTTTATGACATTTGTAGCTTTATGTCTTTTAATGTGACTTTGTATTTCCCAGTTGTCACAACTGCAATTAAATGTTTATAAGTGTGACTTTTATATCTTATAATTTTAGTTTAATTACTGCAATATAACTTTCTAATTTAAACCTTTATTTTGTACTTTGTACTTTTTTGTTTGTTTCTAGTCTCAGGTGGACGGAAGTATGAAACACATTGTGATAAATTACTTTACACAATTTTCTGAAGAAATATTCTTTGAAGTTCATTCATTCAATCAATCAATCAATCAATCAATCAATCAATCAATCAATCAATTTTATTTCAATTATTTTTACCGTAATGACATTTATACAATAAGATGGTTATTGAACTATGGTTAACTGGTAGATATTTCTCTTCTCATCCGCATATTCTTTTTCCACAATTTTCTTCCAGCTGTGATTTTGTTGATTTTGTTTTACCATGTAAAAGTAAAAACTGTCATTACGGATCTCATAAAAACATCCATCATTTAATCCCTCTCACTCACCCAGCAAGCTCCAAATCATTGTTTACAGTATATAGCTCTAAAATGTTAATCAAGCAGACCATACTGAGACACCTTAATCTGTAATTAACCACACAAACATATGCAAATATGCAAATCTGTGAGCAGCAGGCTGGGCGGACCTCAGCAGAGCGTGACGGATTTTCCGCCAAAGCTCTCTCTGTTGAAGTGGGGGACAGATGTAGTCGGGTGAACAGGCCAGCTGGGACGGTTTAGATGAATCAACTTCTCTATATCTTTCTCCAATAATCTATTTATTGAAAATAACGGCTGTGCCAGGTGAGACGTAGTTTTACTGATGCATTCTCAGTACACAGCAAAGACAAAATATAACTCTGCTTTTATTTTTGAATGTCACAGGGGTTTTGTAAATGCATTCCATATTTCGACCTTCACTGTTTATTTAATCTTCAACTGTGCTCATGCCCTGCCGAGAAGGCAATTTTATTAGGTTGTTATTGGAGTAATCTTTCACTGTTGTTAGGCGTACATAGATTACATATTAGTTTTTGCTGAATGAAACTACCAGAGACAGTGGTGTATCCTTACCAAATACTATATTTTGAAAGTAGGTAATAGGAATAGTTCGCTCAAAAATGAAACCGCGGTAATTATTTTTAACTCCAGTCCTGTAGGTGGCAGAAATCTACCTTTTGAGATTGGTGTGTAGAAACAGCAGCAGAAGCAGTTGAATGTTTCCAAATCTACTGAGTGTAAAGTGCTGGGTGAAAATTGCACATTAATTAACTTTCTCCACCATTGACAGAATTTTCCATAATTTTCTGAGATGTCCTTCTGCCCGATGAAGGAATTTGGCCAGCTTCCCATGTTTTGGCGGTTATATGGTAGTAGGCACTATTACGCATCTTCTGAATCTGAGTCTGGATCAAAACAGGTAAAAGAAGCAGAAACAAGCTATTGCGTATGTAAGCAGATGCATTTGTAAAATAATGTGATCAAATAACATCATATGGTATAAATCAAAACTGCACAATGTTACCAAATGAATGACCCAGGAAGTGGTACAGGAGCTTTGGGGATGTTGATGAAAGTGATGTACAGTACTTAATATGTTTTGTTAATCAGTCTGATTAAATGATTATTGCTTAAAAAAAAAAAAATATATATATATATATATATATATATATATATATTTAAATTTTGATAAAAAAAATAATAAATAATTCAGTTTTGTTTTCAATTTGTTTAAAAGCAGAGGTTCTGTTCTGTCTTTTGACACATTGCATGTTCTGATATTCATAAGAAAATATTTTAAATGCCATGAATTTTTTTGAAAATGATCAAAAATGCTGGTGGTGGCTGCCCAGTTGGAAAGCGGTAAGTACTGGGTTGTCTTTTATCAAAAATAATTGGAGCACTTGGAAAGAGATCAATGAGCTGCATGTATCTTGTGTTGAATATACTGAATCGAGTGGATATTCATTCAGTTTTCTCATTTTGCATTCAACATAAAAAAAGAAAATCATATGGCACCATGTGAGTAATTGATGACAGTACTTTTAATTTTTGAGTAAACCATCATTTTAACCAGCTAGACTTTTTTTAGTCAACCCATTTAGTAAAAGACATTTGTTTACTTTTACTTTCAGGTCTTTTCAGCAGATAGAGCTAACTAATAAATTATTCAGAATTGGTTTTTGATAATGGCTCTCAGTCTAAACTGTATTTCCTCTTGCTGACAGACAGGAAGTGCACTGAGATGACACTGATTTTCCACTTGTTGTGAGGCGACCTATTAACCCCTCTCAATGTTATAAGCCAAAGCTTTCTACTGCTTTGAGCACAAGTGTCACATTTCCGATATTCTGTCACTAATGCCCACACAATCAATTCATCAAACAACCATCCACCAACCCACACAAGGTCAGGCCACAAAAGAGTCTAACATCTAACAATTGAAGGGACATCTTACCAAGCATTTGGAAGCTAACGCTGATAAATCGCCATTGTTAATACCCTCTAGTCTGTCACATTCCCTGTATGTAAAGAAGAGGAGAACAGTGATGAATTAAATCCTTTATTTTCTAATCTTTTTGCTTAAGTGCATTCTAGCTTTTTGAAATCCAAATTGTGTGTCTCAAGTCCCAAGATGCGATCTCCCATTGGGGTGGGTTCAGCAAATCTTGTCTATCTTTGTGAAGATCTGTGTGTTTTTGAACAAGAAAACAATGCAGATTTCTATCCATGCGTTTGCTGCTAAACCTTGAGTGTATTCAGTGTGGAAAAAGCGAAATTAATAAATCACTACTTTGTCGCATCTTAAATTGCCTGCTTGTGATTGCAATGCAGCAGGAGGTCATTTTGAAGGCAGAAAGAAAAGTGAGCTCTTTGAATTTAAGCTTTGATTGCTTTGGATTTTTGTGTTCACCCTGTCAGTCCATTTTTCACAATCATCTTAACCACAATAAACTGCGGCAGGAAATGGAACATGCTTCAGCTGGGGAAAGAAATTACTGTAAGTTTGGCCTTTGAGAATGTGTCAGGGTTTGATTGACAGGCCCAAATTTAAAAAACGAATTGGTGACTTTTACTTCAGGCAAATAAGCTTACATTAACATTACAGCTAAACTTTTGGAGAACAATTAGAATAATACTGGTTATAGCCAGTTTTAAGAACATAGGCTCGAAAGATGCTTGGGATTTATTTCAGTATGCGAAAATATAAGACAATATAAGAGGATGGATTGAGAAGACCAGCTTGTAGCAGTTTCGCAATAGCTGGCTGTATTTTACCAACTCAACCACTGTTATGCAACAGCTTTATTGATGGAAATGGAAGTGTTGCGGGAAGCAGCATGCAGATAACCAGCTCAGCCTGGCTTGAACAGCTGTATGATGCAGTGTACAATGATTTGCTGTTCTAGGATTTCTAGGTTTTTGTCATTTATGAAGTGTAAATCCTGCAGTGTATAACTAGCACTGGAAAACAAATCAGCAAACATTTGTTTGTCTGCGGGTGGGTCCCGTACACTACTGGACCCCATGCTGTGTGCTTGAAGCGTAGACAAACTAGAACACTATAATGGTAGCATTTGTCACATTACATCACTAGCATTGCTTCACTTGTGCGTGCACACTCGAATGCCTAATATTAGACATTGTATCCTAATGTGTTTCTGTGTAATCGATTTAATGTTTGAAGAATACGCCTATACACTTTTGCCATATGTAGCAATCCACTGGGGGTCATCTTTATTTTTAAGGTGTTTTACTGTTATGTTCAATATGTGATTTGCTTAATCCAAAGCATATCTGGAATAGGTATACATGATGTTGGCCAAGTCTAGTACAATACTTGTCCAAAAGTACGCCCAC
Source organism: Enteromius thamalakanensis (assembly GCA_032357475.1). Classification (NCBI taxonomy): domain Eukaryota; kingdom Metazoa; phylum Chordata; class Actinopteri; order Cypriniformes; family Cyprinidae; genus Enteromius; species Enteromius thamalakanensis. The sequence continues at coordinate 917,163 of JAUCMT010000043.1, read as the reverse complement.
TTCTAATTAACAGGTTTGGCTATTCCAGTTTCTGGTTTTGAAGATAAATCATCACCATGCACTTTAGTTGTGGGGTCTGGGTGCTTTTGAGACAAATAACAATGGTGTATTTTTGGAAATTATAGTAACAAAGGGATTTTTGTTTTTGTTATGAGCGTAGCACATGGTCATGATTAACATCGCACATTTATGCACTCAGGGGTTATGTGAATACATTCCGAATGTTACCATTCTGTGAAAATATGCTCTCTTGCATGTGCCCGAGATCAAAGTAGCTCTGGTAGAGCATGTTGATACTTATTAATGGACCTCTTTGTCAGGACTGAGCTCTACAGACTTTCAGCAAAGTGGCCTAAAATTGCAACATAATTGGGCCATCTATGAGTGTGAGGCTAAACATTCATTCCCTTCCTCCCCGAAGACTCTCCCTCACTCCCTCTACCTGTCTTTCTTTATAACCACTCTTAATAGTTAATTTGGTATTGCCCTTTTTTTTCAGTTGTAGCAGGGAAACTTAAATAATTTGCTAAACAAAATCAAGATAACATGATATTTTACTTTATTAATAATTTCAAGGATTTTCTGATTGCGCTTTAGTGATTTATATTCTTGCGTCAAAACCATATCAATAAAGAATGTTTTGCATATAAATAATTTTGTCATAAAGCTACTTTTTGTTAACTGCACAGGTAGCAATTATATTGTTGCAGTTAGACAGATTTACTTACCAATATATTTTGTTAACATATTTATAATAATATATATTGGCATGGACATACAGTATATATGTAGTTTGGCCCAGCAGTAATGAAATGTAGTTGACAGCTGTATAGACATTGGGGGATTCTAGAAAGTCAGCAATTCAAGGCCTGAGCGATGAGGGAAAGGAATTTAAATTCACCGATTGAGAAAATGGAGCGAAATGTGAGCTCGATACAGGACGGGCCAGTGTAGGACAGTCTGGACTTGTTCCTGTCCACTGTCCAATGAAGAGGTGTTTAATGAGAACTCAGGGAGAGAAAAAGAGACAGCGAGGGAGTGAAGGAGATGGCAAACCTGAGAAATTGAATGTGAAGTGTGAGGTAGAATGATAGAGGAGTTTGGAATATAAAACTGGTTTTGGCATTAAATATTAATCTTCCTCAGGTTTGGAAGAGCTGTACGTTTCTTTCCAAAGCACAACGAAACACTCAGCAAAGGGTACGAACCCCAGAGGGAAATGCAGCTCACACCCATAAACCACGCAGCTCACACACAGAGAGAGAGAGAAAATGAAACAGATTTTCTCTAATGAACTGCTATCCACAAGCATGAACATTTAAATCAGGACACACCTGCGTCCACAGACATAACATGCTCACGCATCACATCCATATATGTAAAGTACCTCACATACTTTCTTCTCTCAAACTCATAATATTACATCACAGTAAGATCTTTAGGCAGTGAAGCAGAAATCTGCATCTGACTGTGCGTTCACATCCCCCAGCTGTTTCAGCACAAACAGCTTTTTCTTTTTCAATTTACCACTGCATCTTCACATTTCAATAATGCATGGTTTGAGAGAGAAACAGAACAAGCCATTATATTGCGCCTCAGTTTTGTTTTGTTTCGTTTCATTTAAAGTACCTTTACTAGAATGTTTTAGCAATGTTATAAACCATACTAACATAGTTACATACTATTAATTGTCATGCAATAATTGTGTTCACAATATAAATACTTTGATATAAAAACTTTTTTCAATTTAAACCTGGACTCAATGTGTCACATAGATATTGTTGTTTGCTACTATTGTAGAAATGTTACATATAATATGTTAATATTGTTCTTTGTTTGTCAAAGAATTTAGGTAAATGTTGGTGAGGAATTAAAAAAAACGTAGCAACCCCATACTGTACTTTTCAATGGATGTTTGCTGTTTTTTTGTTAATAGTAGTCAATGGAGGGGTGCATGCTTAAGATACTTAAGTATTTTCTGTGAAAACATGCTACATGAATTGACTGCCTTTCTGCTTATCTTCAAAACATTTGACATATTCATTTTAGAGAGAGTTATTTTTGTCTCTCATTAAATAGCTGTTTTATTGTCTTTTTAAGTCAAGGACACGTTTTTTCTCCAACAGGCTTATTTCATTTTACAGCTCTTTTACTTGTTGTAAAAGTAATGCCAAGGTTATATCACTGGCTCACAATGTGCACCTGATCCAAATTCAGTTTTGTTGAACATTATGCCTTCTTGAAAGATAGAGATGCAGAGGTTACCATCTAATCCTGTAGTAAGAGAATCACTAGCACCAGTAAAACTTAATTGACTTCTTTATCACTTATAATGTAGTAATGGATCACATTCCACACTGGCTTGTCTTTTACCATAGAGTCCACCTTATACCAAAAGATGAATGATTAATAAGGTCATGGGCAGGTCGAATCAAATATCACACTCCCGGATGAACAATAACAGTTCCCCAGCCCGGGTGTCATCACCCCAACTCTCTATTTCCCATCTATTGCCTGTGCAATGTGATATGTAATTCAGCCAGAGCCATTCAGTTTTATAATAAAAGATGGCCTTGCAGCCCCAGTGTGGGTCAAGGAGAGCGCCTGGACCACATTAAATAGAAATCTGCCTTAATGTCATACATGAGTTGATATGGGAGTTAGCTTGAGCTGCATGTGTCAGAAAGGTTCTTCTCCTACAGGTCTTTCATTATCATAATAATAATGTTTTATGTATGTATATTTATACAAGGTGAAGTGGATGATGGCAGTCTGTGTATATTGTGCCCTGCATTAGTAGATAAAGGTAAAAGGTTTAAATGTATGTGTTTGATCACACACATGCACATACAGACTACCATCATCCACTTCACCTTGAATAAATATATACATATACAGAATGTTATTTTTTGCTAATGGAGAATATGCAAATGAATAATTTTCTTTTTTTACCTAATTACAAATAATATATATATATATATATATATATATATATATTAACATTATCCTCAATCCTGTTTAAGCTTCTTATTAAACTTTAAAATGGATTTATTAGCTGTAATATATATTATCTAAACAAATAACTTGCTGCAATTGCATTTGTGATGATGGCGGGAAATCTAGTTGCATCTGAAGGCTGGATACAACAAAAGCTTTCTTCTGAGAAGCCGTTCAGATGATTCATTGGCGTGTAGGTGATGTCTTGCGCTTCCAAAGACTTAGATGCAACCAGCAAATTCAATTATCTACCTTCCCTTAACTAGGTTGTCCCAACAAAGTGGACAATAAATCAAGAAGACAAGGTCAGAGAGGGTACTAATTGGTTGATGGCGTAGGAACATTAATATCAAAATCAATGTGTGCATGCCACAACACCATAAGTACTCTAACGAATCAAAAAAATGTTCTTAAAAGCAGGGTTTTTGGTCATTTTACAGCATGTTTTACCTTCCAAAAACAGCATACTATACCTATATGATGGACCATTTATCTTTGGTCTGTTGTTTAGTCATTTAGTTTTGATCTGAACTCTTCCTGCTTCTATTTAGAAAATCAATGACCATGGCCTTGACGAGAAATTATAAATATTACGTGGTCCTTGCTGCCAGCCATGTTCCCATTTCTCTCTTTGGCTATTTTCACTTGTGAGCCTGTGTGGCGGCTTAGAGAAACTAACTCACTGAAAGTTAGTTGTTCTTTGGTCCACCACTTTACTGTAAATAGCGTACATTTATAATATTAAATTAATACTGTACACGGTGCATCGGGATGTGCAATAAAGTCAGCATTTCACCCATTTCCCCCATGAGAACAATTGCTATATCCTGCTCAGCCTTCTGGGAAATCCCTATAGTTTGGCTGACCCCTAATTAAAAGTCCTGCAGCCTCTCATTAGTTCCTCGCTACCCAGCGAAACAAAAGCATGTCGAACCGGAGCAGAGCTATTGATCACATTAGCATAAAAAGCTGCAGCGGCAGGTGACCTGAACTGATCGCTTCTCCCCGCAGCAGAGGTCATAGAGCAGGGGTACAACCTACCTTGAGCTCCATGAATACTGTATTATCACGGACACGTGTGTCATTACTGCATTGGCTATGGGTTAGTAATGAACGTACAGTGTTAATATGCAGAGGTCTGAAGGACACTGGCTATGGGTGTCGGACAAAGTCTATTTGGCCTCCCTGGTCTCTTATGCTCTCTATTCTTTCTCTCTTATCTAAAAGTAGCACTAAATCACTCCTTCAACAGAAATATGGTCTAGTATAGTTACAAGAATAAAAAAGAAAAACGCTTAGTTTTTTCTTTCATATTTTGATGCCAGTATCATCTGTCATGATGCCAAGTGCCAGTGGCATTCTCAACGCTACAATTGCAATAAATCAGTAAAGAGAGGGGCGATAGAAAGATAGATAGATAGATTTTACCAATGGGAAAGATAAATGTCAACCTCATTGTCGGTCTTTATGAAACTGGGAGACCAGGTAAGTTTTTCTGGGTTGTTTATTGCTTCTCATTACCCAAAAGAATCCGCTAAATTGAATTAGAGAAGTGCCAGTAGCTGGCTGTAACTAGCTGAATGTTAGAGGTCAGAAACAAAAAGGGCAGAAGAGAATTCATTTCATTCCCTCTCTCACTCTTATGCCACGCTGTTTAGCATGAGGACTAAAACCCGTGCCAAATTTCGTCACAAATAATCAGGAAAAGAATAAGATGTTAATACAGCATTAACGATGCAAAATACTGGCTCTTACAAACACTCAAGGGGACACAAGTGTTCCCTCAATTGGCTGCGAAGCCCTGTGCACAGACACACACTGACATCTCAGCGCTGTGCCAGCCTCTACACCCAGATGCACACAACCACATGAATTCTTAATTGTTTTCCTGGAGTTTTGAGTTTATAATCATGTTTAGAGTGAACTCAGTGGCGGCACAAATGTCTATGGTGACCTATATTCTCTGATTGCTGTTGCCTTTTTGGAACAATGGAGAAGCTGTGTTCTAATTATCCTGGCTCGAGCTGGAGTCACAATTCAATAGAAGTTTAGAATCTTGCTGCTTAAAGTTTTACTTTACTTCTCACCTATTGCACTCACCTGTGATCTTTGGGTTCAATTGTTTCATTTTGGAAACAATTGAAAAAGAATGAATTCATGATTTGAGTACAAAGTGCTTATTAAGTATTTATTTATTTATTAATTTTTAATTTTTATTTAATTTTGGAGTAGGGATGGCGAAAACTAAAAAAAATTCTTGACCGACCACCGAGCCTCATTAGCCGGTTGAAACCGGTTAACCGATTAGTTTAAAATATGGTACGCTATTTG
>JAUCMT010000043.1:876687-890974 GCA_032357475.1 Enteromius thamalakanensis | reverse complement strand
TGTTAAGACTTAGTTTTGTGGACGTTACCATCTTTGATATTAATATTATTATTTTAACGGGTCACAGGCGCTATCCTGAATTCAATTGTCATTTAAAATAATGTTGTCAGTTAACCGGTTAATAATCGGTTAACGTGCGACGGTTGTCGGTTATGAGAAATAACCGAAATGAGCGTCCCTAAGAGGAAATAATGATTATGATATTTTGATTATGTTAATGCTATGTTAATGATATTCTTGTTAATTTGAAATCATTGCTATTATTAAAAAAATAGTATACTGAGGATGCTAGATCCACAGCAGTCAGTGGAGACCATTCCAACATTGTGCATAAATTATGAACAGATCCCATATGTCCATGCTTGTAAAACTAGATCACCAACTGTGGGTATGAGGGTCTTGGGATGCCTTAGGCTGCCCCACATTCTCTTGGGCAGAGGCAGGACCATACTGTCAGTGCCGAGCACCGAGTTATCCTGGAGCCATCGTGTATTGTGTGTGTACAGTACATGCCTGTGTGTGTTGTAAATGTGGGTCTCTTGATATATTTAAAAAAACACATCAAAGGTGCTTTGTGATAAAAGAATAAATGAAAAAAAAATAGATATATATCCAGGCATATAAGCTCCCATGAGACAGGTTTGCCTGATGTTGGCTATTTCTACAAAGCAGAAATCTATTTTGAATGCCTCTTTGGTCTGAACGCCAATGTTCGTCTAATTCTCAGTTGATCTGTCTTGTTCAATAATTGTAAAATTCACTTGAATTCTTCCTGCCCCCAAAATGTGAACTTGGACATATAGTTCCTTTCCAAAATAATTGCATGGCAAAGACAAAATGGTGTAAATACTGTAGTTAAAGTTGGGAGCTGCGGTTGGCTTTCTCTGCAGGAAGTATTATGTGATTAGGTGGGATACTGCAGAGTAAAGGAAGCAGAATGCATTGAATGGATCATTATAACAGACAGTTTGAGTTTTGATTATGTTAAACCATGCAGACCAACAAACTCACTGCTTTTGGAGCTTATTTATAGCAGTGCGTTGTCTCAGGTGGTCTTTTCCCTGTTTACTTGGAAAGTTCAGTGCATTTGCCCAAACTGACTATAAAATACATGAATTATGTCCATTGTAATAATTGTATTCAAAAGACAACAGTACACTTCTAAAAGTAGACTATAATTTAAATAATGCATAGCATATTTCACAAGATTTAAAGAGGTCATTAACTCATCTTTTTTTTTTTTGTGCTGTTCTCCGAGGCCTCTTTATCAATATTTTTACATCAGAAGAACGTAATTTGTGAGCTGTTTTGACATCCTTCATTGAGACAGTCTGTTTGAATAGGTGAAGTAAATGTCCACTTTCATTGGCTAGTGTATGTTTGATAGCTTACATCCTTTAAAGATGGATGCTGCTGTGATTCAGGCCAAAAAGACAAAAAAATGCAGTTCATATTAAACAATCTGTAAGCATCTGTTTAATTGTGATGTCGGATCCAATATAGGCGGCACAGAATTGTCTTTAATTTCAGTCTTTCTGAAAATTCTGCGTCAAATTGTGCCTTTGTGAACAAATCCACGATAAAATGGTGGGACTAAGTTCATTAAAATACATTTTATCAGATGAAGTTTATCGTTTGATTTCTGCATAGACCTGCATTTGCATGTATTGTCATTTAACCACGTGATTCTGCGGGCAAGGCTAAACAGGCAGTGATGAAGAAGCAGGCATTGATTTTTTTCTGCTGAGGCTATGAAATCATAAAGTAGCACATTTCACACCCTGCAGTTTTGGTAGACTGGATTTAATATAAGCTGCTTTTAGACTAATGTTTATGAAAGTTCGGAATGGTTCTGTAGCACAAAAACCTTTCATTTCTTAAAGTAGAATACTGTATTTTATGATTTTACTGCAATCAATGCAGGCTGTGTATTAAGTATATGCTATTGCTTTAAAAAACATAATTATAGGGTAACACATGTATCAGAGGCCAACTAGTAAGAGCTGTGCAGGTATACATCACTCTTATTTGGAGAAAATAAGCTTAGCTTTGGATTTGCAATATTATATCTCAGAAATAATAATTAATAGAGAAGTTAACATTAAAGAACTTTATTTGGAGACACTGGTTTCATTCCTGAATACATATGGATTCACATTATTGAATGAGTGATTCAACAAAGCACAATAATGATTTTTTTTTTTATTAATTATTTAAATTAATGTTTTAATGTCTCAAAAAATACACAAACAACTACTCTCATGTCACCATCTACCTTTGAATCAATTTTTTTTTTTTTAATTCATACATTTTAGTCATTTTTTTGTGTGCTCTTGTTATTTTTATTGCTGTATAGCATTTTTGTTTCAGTTCTACTTCAGCTTAAAACAGTTTTTTTAAACTTGTCATTTATATTATTTATATTGCTTGTGTTGCATTTTTCCTTTAATATTTGTACTTCAGCTTTATTTCAGTTACTGAAAGGTATAGTTTTATTTAACAGTTACAACACTGCATTGAATCATACAATGACACACAGTCCAACACCATTGACCATAATTCTTAATAATAAAGCAGTTGTGGACGTAACAGTCTTAGAGAGAAATGGCCTGATATCACTGTAAGCTCTTATGAAGACAAAGTCATTTTATTCCCACTAATGTGTATTACCTCAGGCTCTGTGGCATAGATTATCCTGAAAGCTAATATCCTAATGGACAGTAGAGTGCTGATCTCATTCACTTTTGAATTGTCTTTGAGTCTACATTCTCATCTCACTGATGTAACCCAGTTTTGCTCGTTCTGTGTTTTTTATGAAGCAAAAGATCAACGTGAAAAGATTTTGGGAGCAGCAAAGGATTATTACACTGTTCACATTGTGGTGCAATAAATGCTGTCTCAAACATGTTCTTTTGTGCATCGCTCGGTATTATTGTAAAACAGAGCGCTTTTGACAATACCGAATTATCTGCATAATTGAATCTATTCTCAACTTTTGAAAGCCCTCACCTTGTAACAATGGAAAGAGCCAATCTCATTGGTCTTCACTTAAATGACTGGAGGAATCATTTGGGGGGACAAAATGTAGAATTTTACATCTATTGTATTGTTTTACACAGTATGAGCATGATTCAGCTGCCAGCGAATGTGATAAAATGAATGAATGCTCTCTGAAGGGTAAATGCTCCACATTTATTATCTAACCGAGCATGACGATCAGCGATGTATAACTGATCAGCCGCCAAATGAACTAGTCCTTATGGTATAATAATTAGTGTTCTTTTTTTTTTAGTAATAAAAATAAAATAAAAACTAATTCAGTGATTTTGTGGATTAAAAACAGCTCTAGTTGACATTAGCAGGCTTGTTAGCGAGTTATTGGTGCTGTGGAGATTGCAAAGAGTCTATTCACTTGACAGATGAGGTTCTTCAAAGGACTTCAAAGAGCCACAAAAAGCATCACAACCCACCCTCATTTCTTAGGACTATGAGCAGGCACTCAGATAACAAGCTTTCACCAACAAAAAGCTACCATGGTATAGTTTTTTTTGAACATGGTAATAGTATTATACTTTCTGCTCCCTTAATCTTTTCTTCTTTGAAGTGCTATGGTGATCATGTAAATGCGATGGCACGTTTATGATAATTTATTCACTAATATAGGAGATTTTACCATCTGTTCGTAATGTAATGTAATATGGAAGCAGGGATAGATTGGCACCACATGTTGGAAAGCTGACTGAATTCAGAATTAAACAGTATTATATAGCACGTAATGTACATATTTTGATCTCATAATGTGATCTCTAGTAAAAAAAAATAAATATACTTAAATGTATTTGAATTACTTTCATGCTCAGTGTACTATAAATACATTTTCATATTTATGTACTTAAAAAATGCCATGCAGTTGTGCTTTTATTATACTAAACTGGTAGCCTATACTTAAAGTCTGCTAAATTTGAACAAATAATTGTATACTTAATGCATTTTAATTGTGCATAAGTAGTGCTCAAGTCCATACTTAGTATATTTGATTGTAGTAATATTGTCTAGGTACACTTTAACAATTTTGCATTTAAAGAGCAATATCACACACTTCTCATTAAAGTGACATAAACATGCATTTTAGGTATATTAGCACAAAATATGCGTTGTGCACAATTAATACTCCAAATAAAGTTTAATTAAATATTTTAAATTAGTAGGTCTCGAGTTATCTGTCACTAAATATGTTAACAGATTTGAACTATACTTAATATGAAATAAATATATTTTAAATGTATTACTTTTTTACTAGGGGTGCGTACATGTATACAGAAGTGATTATAAAAAATATATATTATTCTATATATATATTATTCTCTCTCTCTCTCTCTCTCTCTCTCTCTCTCTCTCTATATATATATATATATATATATATATTAGCTCTAAAGCATATTAGACCAAATCACTATATTAGAATGGTATAATGGTAAAAATAAAGTTTTAAAATATATAAAAATAGAAAATATAATATTTCTCAATACTGCTTACTTTAGCAATTAAAATTAAGCATTAAAAGATCTTACAGACATACGGACAGATGGTCAGACAGATTTCGTAGCATTTCTTAAAACTTAAAATAGGTGAAGAAAACCCATTTGAATTGGTTAATTCAAAAAAGATAAGAAAAAGAAAAAAAACAGTCATGGCCAGTCACTCCAAATCAAGACAGATGATGGCGGAGCACCATGACGACATGAGACTGATGCGTTTCTCAGCATTTATACCCATGCAATCAGAAGTCTAATATCATCATTATTTAGATTGCACTTAATTAGATTATGATGAGTGTGCGATGACAAGCTGTTTGGTTTGATTAGACTCCACTCCCCTGTGAAAGGCAGAACTAACAGCCCTGTGGTCCGAGACAGCGTTCCTTCCAAATATATCCCACTCTTACCTTCTCCATTTCCTTCCTCTTGCCTCAAATGTTTTTGCTTACATTACCACACTCATCCTCTCATAGAACTTGTTAAGATTTACCTCAGATGTGTTACAGCTTGTTGACATGAGGCAGTTGGTCTCTGATGGTGATATATATGATCATTACTTTAAATCGACTTTCTCATACCAATAACATTTCAATCTGATAAACACGGTCACAATTTGTTCATTTGGACCGCACTGCAACATCACATACAATTATATATATATATATATATATATATATATATATATATATATTTCTCACAGTTATTGTCATGGTGAATGCCAAAAAATTATACTGTCGTTGTGTCATGGAATATAGTTTTTAAGCAAGAGTATTAGACTTCAAATACAGGTATGCCATTTATTAATAAAAATAATGATATTTTCGGACATGTAAGCTCTAGGGAGTTATAAACCTGCTGCCTTTTTAAAATTTTCTGCCATTAGTTAGCAACACGACACACTGTTGTAAACAAGGAAGCTATTTATACACAGCCAACAAAGAAAAAAAACTAAGCACCCCGTCATCAGAAATAACCCTCAACAGATGAATTGATAATTACGACAAAGATATCGAATGTTCCTTGTCTGTTTGATTGTTAAATTGATCTTTATCTCACATCTGTACATGTACAAACTACTACTATATTTACTGTAAACTTTACTTTGGTGTAAGGTTGCTTTGCAATGATATGTATCATGAAAAGTGCTATACAAATAAATTTTGAATTGAATTGAATTAAATTGAATATCATTTCACTCAGCGGACATTTAAAGTAATGTTTGGTCCCACTTTATATTAAGCGTCCCTAATACGTGTGTACTGTTACTTCCATAGTATTTAGATGTGTATCTAGTATGTAACCACAGTGTAAGTACACACCGGTACATAGTATCTACAGCTGTATTATTACACTTGTAACAACCCTCAGAAAATTGTAAGTACAAATGTGTAACAGGACATTGGTAACACTTTTTTCACTTTACTAAGTAGTCCTGTAACAGTAATTGAATAGCTATATTTTGTAACAGCAGTATGTGTAAGAGTAACTAGAACAGGGGGTGATCAGAGGGTGTAGTTGGGTAGATTTAGGGATATGTAATGTGGGTGGAGTTGGTACACCTCTGTAATACCAGTGTATATACATGGTAACTCCTCAAGAACTGCCCACTTAATATAAAGTGTAACATTCTGGACACCAACCACAATTTATGAGTAAAGCCTAATTTACTGCCCGCTGCTGTGTAACATTAGAGTAATTACATGCTAAATCCAAAGCAATTGTATATTTAATATAAAGTGCAACCATTTACTTACAAAAAAGTGCTGTTAATCCTGTTACACATTTGTCCTTTCATTACCAAAATGTGTTGTTACCAATGTTCTGTAACACATTAGCACTTACATCATTCTGAGGGTTGTTACATGGTTGTAGTTACAGAAATATCACAGCTGCAGATACTATGTACCGGTGTGTACTTACACTGTGGTTACACACTACATACACATCTAGTTTCTATGGAAGTACACAGGTATTAGGGACACTTAATATAAAGTGGGATAGATGCGGGTAATCACACTCGCCCAGTTCATCTATCCCTCATAACACTCCACATAATACACTGCTTCATTACAAATAACATTTTAATTAAGCAACTCAACATTCTTTTGTTTCTAGTTCTAAAGTTATGTTTTTGAATTAGTAATGGAGGCTTGGGCTCAGCTGTTACACTGTGTCTACACCAGACATGAATATAAAGCAAATAAATACTGACGACACGCTCTTTCAATGATGTATTGACAAAAAGTTCAAATGATTTGCAATGTTCACTTTATCGTGTCCAGTGTAGACAGACTATAGCTGTTGTGGAGTGGTGGTGTGTCCAACTGAGATTTGAGTCAATGGTAAGTAGTTCTGAACAAAAGAGACAATATGTTGTGATTACTTATGCATTTACACAACTGTACCATCAAACTGTTATATATATGCAATATCACATGAAGAGCCATGAGATATGGCTGTATATTGGCACACTGTGATTACCAACTGCCGACTCACAGCTTTGCTGACATGTTAGTCAGCTACTTGCGTGTTATTACTCATATATTATATTTTATCATGTAATTTATTGTATCATAATAAACACACAAACACACACATGCCTTGGACTGAGCATATTTTCTTCATAGAATTTGTAACATCATTTAAGGTGGCCAAATATAATACGCAGTCCGATTTGTTGGGCCCTTTCAGGTGATTGGATCACACCTAGTAAGATGGTTTTGTCTGGTTTGGTCCTACAGCTTCCTGTATTTTTTAGAGGAATCTTTCCAATAGCTTGTGGCACACTCAGTTTCTGTCTGTCTGCTTCTAGGCCTTTTACTCCTCCTTCTCTTATTTTGTCTGTCCCATTCTCCCTTCTTCTACCATTTGAACTCCAGCAGAGAAGAAGAGAAGGATCGACTATCTCGCACCCCTGCTTGTGACGCTTAAAAGCCTTTAGCATTTCTCTGTTGACTCTGTGATTGACAGCTTCCTCCTGCTTAGGCACACAGATCTATAAGACACAAGAGCCAGACACAGCGCGACACTGGTATTAAACATAGAGCAGACCCTGTGGCGCCAGCACAGCTCAGTCACAACACACACACACACACACACTTACCCACTAAATCACTTATATCTGTTCCTGTCTCTTTATCACTTTCACTCTTCGTATACAGGCTCATATGTGCCTATAAATGCATCTTTTCACTGAATGTTCTCCAGGATTGAGTATCTCTGTTTACATGTAACCCTACCCTTCAGAGCTTCTTTTTAGTTAGTAAGTGACAGCTGAGCTGGAAGTCCCTGTGGACTGGATCTGGTAATAAGTAAGTGTCTCGGGTTTTCTCACTTTTCATGGTTACATATTATGGCACATCTGTGCTATCTCATATCCACTCATTTAGAGCAGAAAAGACGGAGATGCAGCAGATTATAACGAGACAAAAAATGCAAATAAGATCCTTTACCTTTAGTACTCATTTTATTTCAACCTGATCATATTAATATTCATAGTTTGTGCGTAACATTTGTATATGTATGAGTAAAATGTGTGTGTGTGTGTGTGTGTGTATAGATAGAAAGTCGACTTATTTATTCCACAAACCTAAAGATTCATAAAAAAAAGTTGTATTCACACACTACAGTTTAAAAAGTACCAATTGGATTAAAAACGTATTTGTAATATTTTTGTTAATTTCAAAAACATTAAGAAAATGACACAAATATGTATGTTAAATACTTATGTTTTAGTTGCTAGATGTTTTAGTGCTCTCAGATGTACCCATTTTTTATTCATTTATTTATTTTTGAATGATGGACTACATGAAGGACCATCAGTGCGGATCCAAACCCAACCAGAAATACTCTGAAGCGCTTGTGTTTATTTATTAATGAGTGTATCGATCCTTTTGACTCCTGAGCATAATGTTGTAATCTTTCATTAGAAACTTGAGAAGAGAGCGTTCACATGGGCAACTATAGTCACTTAAGGGAGATTATTACATGTCTCTGTGTGTGTGTTGGTGGGTGGATTGGGTGGTTGGGTATAAGTGGAGGTGAAATTATCCCAGAAACGATGGGGGAAAAGGACAAGAGAGGAAAAGTGGAGCATGTGGAGCTATTACGCAGAGATGCTTGCTTGAGTGTAGCAGAGAAGCAGTGACCTAGTTATGTTAAAGGACTATGTGTGTGTGTGTGTGTGTCCACATCCATGTGTGCAGGTGTGGACATTAGCATGCATTTCACCATGTATCTGTGTCTTTATGATAGTTTTAGAGATGCTCAGTAATCAGCCTTTCCAAAACTTTCATAATGCCAGACTCAGTGTCTGCACACTGCCACCGGCTATCACTCCCACTGTCAGATTGTAACAGGATTTCTTATGCCTTCTTGTGGAAGCAGTTCTTCATGAGGCTTAGAGGGCTGAGCACACCTCAGATGACCCGTGTCCCCTAATAAATCTTCATTTTCTTACTTACCACCAGCATTGTTCTCTCTAAATTGCATGTATGCACAGCTGAACATCATGATCTTGCGTCAGAGAAAATTTGTGAGGTAAAAGCTAGATATTTATTGAACTAGATCAGAACGAATGGACTGAGTTTCAAATGGAGCACATCTGCAAGTCTATTGATTTTCACTGTGTAACTGAAGCTATCTATTGCATGGAAAGCAGCACTGATTAATTGTGGAAATTGAGATTTTTTTTTTTACATTATTGTTACAAAAAGCGCAACAGCAGCTGTTATCTTGCTTTCTTTGGTGGGACTAAACACCACTGACAACAAACAAGAATCAGCTCTTTAACTGACTAAACCGCATGTCATGGTTTGTGTTCCAAAGATGAACAAAGGTCTAACAGCTTTGGAATGTCATGAGGGTGAGTTATTAATGACAGAATTTTAATTTTGGGGGTGAACTAATGCTTTAAGTTTAGGTTTTTGGGATGGGATGCAGAATATGGTCACGCAGAATGTGTGCTTTAAAGAATAATAATAATAACAGCATGGTAATAATATACATGCTTATAAGCAACTAGTTAATAGTGAAAATTAACCGTTTTTAATAAACTGGTATTAACAATATTGTGTTGATGGTCAAAAAACTGAAAGGATCGTTGACACATTACATATCACATATTACATACTCTACATTACAAATAGAGCTTGCACTTGCAACCTTCACTGAGCAAGGGGAGATAGATTAGTTTGTCAATATGTCTTCTAAAAGAGAAATCAATACATCGATCAGACTTTGGAAACCTAATGCATGTTTGCATGAGTAAAGGACTTGTCTCATCTGCATTTCATGATGTGTTTCGGTAAACTGGGTCCAGCGTAATGCTGATGTTTAGGATAGTTCCTCTTCAGAAACTTGAGCCACGTAGACAAGATGCTATGGGGAACGCCTCCAGCATGACGGCTCTGAATAGCGAGAAGTCATAGGCGGATGACGTCATTGGCCAGGAAGCATGAAAGCATGTGTAATGCAGCTGGCTTCAGCTTTTTGTCATTCAGGTCGTCCCCTGCTGGTCCTCCGCTTCAGGGCACCGAGCTAGCAGCTCTCAGTACACCAGAGGTCAGTCTTGAGAGACTGATTCCCTTAATAGACTATTTAGCAGTGATCACTGGTTGGGGAGCATTCATGAGTGGCCACTCAGCCCACTGTCTGTGGAGTGGTCATCATCTCTTGTGGCACATAAACTGCCTGGAGATGCTGGCGGTGTTTTGTTTACTGAAACACTTCCTCCCGGACCAAAGAGATCGACTTGTGTTGGTGTGCACCGACAACACATCTGTGGTCTCTCACATCAACTACCAAGGAGATCTGTGTTTGCGGCTCTTATACAAGCTGGTGCACCAGATCCTTGTGTGGGCCCGGGACAGATTCCTCTCACTGAGAGCCATCTACATTCCCGGGCATCTTAAAGTAGGAGCAGACGTCCTGTTGAGGCAGGGGCTGAGGCCTGGGGAATGTAGGGGGCACAACTCATAGCCTCCAGTCTCGCAACCAAGGTTGTCAAGACCATCCTCCAATCCAGAGCTCCATCCACGAGGAAACGGTATGCCCTGGAACTTTTCACTTCTTGGTGTAGAGAACATTGATAGGATCCAGTTAACCACCCAGTTGGGGCAGTGTTGGAGTTCCTGCATGCCAGATTCTCCACTGGGGTCACACACTCCACCCTGAAGGTTTATGTGGTGGCAATATCGGACTACCACACCTCTGTTGGTGGACCCACAGTTGGTAGAGACCCCCTGGTAAACGTTTTCTCCACAGTGCGCTGAGGTTGAGGCCTCCAGTACCATCCCAAGTCCCTATGTAGGATCTGGCCGTGGTGTTAGAAGCCCTCTTTGGGCCACCTATTAAGCCCGAAGGGAAGATCTCAGATCGCAGTGGCCCCTTCAGCTGTACCCTGCGGGGGCGTTTTAAGTGTCCCTGCGGTCACACCACAGCCGATTGTACTGCAGGACTTCAGTCCTTCTCCCTTGAGGAAGGACAGCCAGAAGAAGCTAGTGTGGATGCCGTCAATACTGCTTGTGAGTTCTCTGGTCTCCCGCTGATGCTAGGAGTCAAGGCTCATTCAACTAGGAGTATGGCGGCCTCCACGGCCTTGATATCTGGATGCGGGATGGTCTACCCCCCACAGTAGACTTGTGAGCCACTCCAGGCTCTTCTGTTTTCTTGCCCTAGCTATGCAGGAATGAGATGCAGTGCCTTGTAACCACACTTCCCGGCATCACTGCTGCACTCGCTTTTTGACATTGAAGTTGAAGCCGGCTGCACTCCATGTGCTTTTATGCTTCCTAGCCAATGACATCTTCCGCCTGTGACATCTCGTCCATCTATTGGATGGATTACACGTATTATTTAGAGCCGTCATACTGGAGGCATTCCCTATAGCATCTTGTCAACGCAGCATCTCGTTCCTTCGAGAAACTAGGGTTACATACGTAACCTTGAGACATTTTTTATCTGTTGTCTATCAGCTCAGTAATACAGTGGTCTGTCTCCTATCATTTAAGCCTGCAGCTTCTCTTATCAGACAATGAACAGTGTGTGTGTCTGCTAATTAGATCACATTTAAACACCCTGTTGCTTCTGCTCTCTGTCTCTGTTTGTAATCATGATTATGTACAAATGCATGATGGCTTTTTACTTGCTTTTTCATTTGTGCAGCCCACTAAAAGCTGTTTATCCATGTATCTTTTGACTGGCACTCTTCACACTGGACATCAGGGTTTATTTATTCCGGCATTTAAGCTGCAAACACTGTGGCTATATTAAAAAAAATGGCTTGTTGCTTGTTATGTCAATAAAGCGCACTAGATTGAAGCTACAGTCTGTGAGGATGAGAAAGTGGCCATCATCAGCGTCATCTTAGTGTACTTCACACAGTGTGACAGATCTGAACTGCCAGATATGTGTTGTCCCCCGCCTGAAGACAACAGATTGATATAAACAAGAATGATTACAAGGATCATCTGTCAGGCTGGTCATTAGCCAACCGAACCAGTTGTCGCAATTTATTTTTATTTGGATGGTATAACTGAGCTGCAGCTTTGGTAATTTGGTATGGCTGCCATGAAAGCAAATTGCGGCAATTATTTTAATGCAATTATTCATTATTATACACTACTGGCATTTATGCACATTTAATGTTCATCTTTGTCTTTCTGTGTATGAGAGAATTAAAGAAAAAAATGTGTAGCTTTGGAGACATAAATATTGGTGCTATATTGGATTTATTGGACAATATTAGAGTTTAAAATACATTTAAAATTGAATAATACAATTATATTTAATTTATATTTAATATTGAATATAGTAATGCAAGCTCATTACATTTCTGTAATACCCATTTAAAGTTTCTTTAAAAACATTACACTTTTTATGACCGCTTATATACATTTTCTATGATACTGTAGATAGATAGATAGACAGATAGACAGATAGATAGATAGATAGATAGATAGATAGATAGATAGATAGACAGACAGACAGACAGACAGACAGACAGACAGACAGACAGACAGATAGATAGATAGATAGATTGATTGATTGATTGATTGATTGATTGATTTGGTTTCCGAGAGATAAGAAATCTCTGTTTTCCAAAAAATGACCAACACTTGCCTGCCGTTTTAGCCTCCTCTATTGCCAACTTAAATACATTAGAAGGCTCTGACCCAACACACAAGTTTAATCTCACATTCAGTGAGTGTCCATCTCCTGCTGTCTTGGTAGTTTTCTACCAACTTAACGATTGTGCTTCAGCATGACTTCAAAGCCAGTCGTCTGCTTCCTGCTCAGAAAGGAGGACCTCTTTGAGCCTGACCAACAGGGAGCAATCTAACTGGCAAAAACCAATGCGAAATCATTATGAAAATGATTTCTGTTGTACATGAAATAACCTAGTTAATGGTGTAGCCTAGCAACCCAGAGCTTTGGGTGTGCTTGCGAACATGTGTGTGGAAGAACATACTTCCTTGGGCTTTGATGGCATAAATTTGAATAGCATAAGATGGTCCAATTCCATCCCCCACTGTCAGAGAGGTGACGTGGCTCAACGTCCTTGTACGAGCACCGCTAAACCAGTGTTTGCTCACTAAAGCAGTCAGTAAAAAGAGCAGAAAGCTGTTTAAATCCCTCTCAACCCTCTGTCCCACTCACAGTACTAATGGTGCATGGGCCCGTAACATGAATAATGAGCGTAACATCCATTAACACACGAGCACCTGGGCTTATTGTACTCTCTGGGCTGGATAACAGTGTGTGTGAGAGAGATAGAAATGAAAAGAATGACTGAGAGGATGAAAGAGGCTGTCTGTGTATGAATATTCAACATATCTGCACCAAAGCACAAGCCTAATAGATCAAAGAGAGTAAAACTGGCTGCTCACGTGGTTTTGGGCACGTTCGAAAGTCTCGTCACATCACGTATGCGCACTACTAACATGCATTTCTTTGCCATTTTGTGTCTTGCGCTTTCCAGTGATTGTGGTTCATTTCTCTTTGTAGCCTCGCTATGCAGAGACGCCTGATTTATCTACTGTGAGTTTGGTATCAACCACACATCTCCAGCCTGATAAGTGTAATATCTATCTTTAGTATTACCAATGCATGTTCCTGTTCATCCCTACCTTATCTTTTAACCCTATTCTCCCTCCATTTTCTCTAAGCCTAGTTTTTGACCTTCCATTTTGTCCTTCAATGTCTCCGCTCTTCCCGATTTTCTTCGGCAGCCTCATCTTTTTTTCTCTGCCTTCCGGGGTAAGGAACTGGAGGGGGTTGGGTATGCACTTGCTCACCCTATCCCCTCTTTTCCCAAAAAAGAAGGAATTTGTTTGTAGGTGTGGTAGATATCGTATTTTATAGAGAACAGAATTAGTCATGTGAAATGGTGAGGTGTTAGATTTCACAGAAGCAGAACAGTTCACTTTGCAATACTTTTTTTTAAACTTTTTTCTCACTTTGATATTCTGTCTGGAGAACGATTGATAAATTGCTCCATCCTCTTTTATATTGAGCTCTGGGCTGCCGATGACTTGTGGCACTGAAAGATGGAGAGGAGGAGGGGAGCTGCTAAAAAGATGGATCAGTTTTTGAAATTAAAGAACAAGTTCCTTTTCAGGAACTCGAGCTGCGTCGACGAGACGCTTTGGGAACGCCCTCAGCGTGACGGCGCTGAATAGTGTGTAGAATCAGCCAATGATGAGTTGGGACGTCAGAGGCGGGTGACGTCACTGGCCAGGAAGTATAAA
>JAUCMT010000043.1:862991-876587 GCA_032357475.1 Enteromius thamalakanensis | reverse complement strand
AGCAGTTTCAGAGCGTGGTCACGCTGGAGGCGTTCCCAAAGCGTTTTTGGACGCAGTTCGAGTTCCTGAAAAGGAACTGTGTGGCCTTCTGACTCGTCAGCTGTTGTAAAAACATTTTTATTTCATTCTGAATGGACCAGAAGCGAGCTTATGTATTCCATTTACTCCATCTTACATTGTTGTGTAACAGGAGGTCGTTAGCATTTGCCTCAGCTTCTCTCAGAAAATCTTTCAGGAGACGATGTTGATGAGACGAAGATGTTTTCATCATGGTGCTCATTACTTCATGAAACTCTTTCCTAAGAGCAGTGGTGATTTTAGGCTTGGGCGAAGGGGCAGCCTTTTTTTATGACACGTGGGGGGCGGCACAAGCACTTGGGAATTTTTTTTTCTTTCTATTATCCATCATACCGTGACTATGTAAATAGTTTTAAATCTAGCGCACATAAAAAACAAGACGTGTACCAGTATCCGCACACGGAAAACCATTGACAGAGGCCCAGGTAGCTGTCGGCTGAACAGCAGCTCGAGGAAGTGAACACAGTGGAGGCTTGAGGGACTTCTATGATGTCAAAAAGAACATACGGGATCATGAGGTCCCAGTCCCGTTGATCTTCGACCACTACCCGGCATATAAATCAGTTTGAGGGTTTGATTAAAGCACTCCACTAGGCCATCTGTTTGAGGATCGTAAACGGACGTTCTGAGCTGCTTTACTTGCAGGAGCGGGCAGAGGTCAGCCATGAGCATGGACATGAACGGGGTGCCTTGATCGGTCAGAATCTTCCACCTTCATTCCAGGTCAGTGGAATCTGTCCCAAATTCGTTGAAGGGAGTTGGCGGCCCCCAAATGGCCAGCCAAAGGCAGCTCCATTTCAGTTTTGCCTTTGGGCACAATCAACAGCTTCCCACCCCTTTTTCCTCCCACTTCCGACAAAGTACAACAGCCCGATCTCCATGACAAAATGGAGCAGAAGATATGGGCCCGGCCGAACGTCCTTGCCCTCCAGGACGCGTACTTGGGCCCAGCAATTTTTAAGCCGTTCGCAACCTCCACCGAAAACGATCTGTATGGTATCTCCATGTACACAGGTGAGTGGCATGATGCACTTGACATCGTTCCGGGGTGGGAGGAGACGGCCTTGTAAATCCTTAAACGGCCGGTGTTGATCTTCATGTTGGCTGCAGGAGCACTGCGGGGAACAATGGTGGAGCACAATACAGCCTGCCAGCCATTGGTTCCGTGGGCAATGGTTCCTCAAGAGGGCTGGGGCTCGCCGGCCCGTTACTGTGTCACCTGGTGCCCTCCGGCACGCGTTGCTCCAGGACCACCCTCTGGGGAAAAGGCGGCGCTCGCTCCCCAGCCTCTGGAACATTTTTAAACTGTTTTTAAAAAAAAGAACATGCATCATGGTAAACATGCCCCTGTCCCAACTAGTGTTGTCAAAAGACCAGGTACTTTGGTACCAAGTCGCTACTGAAAAATGTAAAATGTTACGGTACCAGGTTTTCTGAAGTACCGGTAGTGGCGAGCAACGGGTAAACCCAGTTCTTGCTGTGCTAACCGAAAGATGCGCACTGCGCAGTTGCGTCTTCTTCATAAAAGCACAGAGAGATGGCCATCAGCGAGGCTACCGATAAGGCTGCTCTGAATCTGCTCGTTGAAAAGAAAGGAGGAAAGAGCCACATGTGCAAGTATTTTGTTCCTTTTCAGGAACTCGAGCTGCATCGACGAGATGCTTTGGGAACGCCCTCAGTGTGACGGCTCTGAATAGTGTGTAGAATCAGTCAATGATGAGTTGGGTTGTCAGAGGCGGGTGACGACACTGGCCAGGAAGTATAAAAGCACATGGAAAACGCCGGCCAGATAGCTTTCTGTCATTCAGCGAAGCGCTCTATGTGTGTGTGTGTAAAAAAAAAAAAAAGCCTGTGTCTCTGTCCATAGAACAAACTTTGTCAGGGAAGCCTGCCATTTTTATCACGATTTCCATACCGAGGTGTCGAAATTGTGGCCATTCACGGCTAGTTTTCATCCCTCTGAATGTTCAAGTACTCAACACTATTCAGAGCCGTCACGCTGAGGGCGTTCCCAAAGCGTCTCGTCGACGCAACGTCTCGTTCCTTCAAGGAACAGAGTTATATACATAACCTGAGACGTTTTTTTTCTTCTATTTTTAGATGTAAAATCTGCCGGAGGGTTTGATGCAACTGTTTATTATGCCTGGATTAAACGAATATTCCGGGTTAAAAAAGTTTAGCTCAATTGTGTTTTTGGTGAAATGTTGATTTAACATTAAAGTTAATTTTCACTTTTCCCTCTTTTTTGTCAATAATAATAATAATAATAATAAAAATGCGTAGACTTAGTAGTATGTAGTAACTTAGTAAAATTTTTAAATGTTTTTGAAGGAAGTCTCTTATGCTCACCGAAGCTGCATTTATTTGAATAAATAGTAAAAATAGTAATATTATGGAATATTATTGCAATTTTAAACATCTTTTCTATTTTAACATATGTTCAAATTTAATTTATTATGGTGATGGCAATACTGATTTTTTTTTATTACAGTCACATGATCCGTTGCGTTTTTGATGTATTATTATTTATTATTAGTAGTAGTAGTAGTAGTAGTACAGTAGTAGTTTTTCCATTTCTTCTTCTTTTGGGGGACGGTCGTGGCCTAATGGATAGAGAGTTGGACCTGTAACCCGAAGACTGTGGCATGTCTGGCAGGGATTGTAGGTGGGTGGAGTGAATAACCAGGTACCTTCAATACCACAACTGAGGTGAGAAACCTTGAGCAAGGCACCAATCCCCCAACTGCTCCCCGGGTGCCACAGCACTGGCTGCCCACTGCTCTAGGTGTGTGTTCACGGTGTGTGTATGGTGGTGGACTTCTCACTGCTGTGTGTGTGCACTTGGATGGGTCAAATGCAGAGCACAAATTCCTAGTATGGGAAATCATACCTGGCCACATGTCACATCCTTTCCTTAAAATTCTTTTATGATTTGTGTTTATTATACCAAAAAAAAAAAAAACCTATATGGAGCTTAACTTTTATTGAACCTTCCTCGCTTGCATTCTGGTTGATACAAGAAAAGTCATGTGATTTAAGTCTTTCATCTTTTTGAGCCTTATTTCGATTGTTCACAACCATAGCCTCTTCCAGTTGGCTCTCTTCATGAGAAGAACAGGATCTCAGAAGCTCTTTTTCTCAGGAGCAGCCAGCCTCACCTGTAGAGAGGGAGAAGAAAGAGTTGGAGACACAGGAGACAGAGATACTGCCCTCAGGGTGTGAATTCTCATTTATCTGTTAGTGTCCATCTCTCCATGCTGGAGGTGAAGGATAGAGCGGGCTGGGAAAGGGATGAGGCAAGAGCTTATCTCTTTGAGAAATGGGGATTTAGAAAGAAATCATATCAAAACCCTTCACCTGTAAGGAGTATATGCGTGTAATGGTCTGACTGAGTCCACACATAGTATACAAGAACTGAATTTTTGTGTTCACTAAATTGATGAATTTTGTCATTATTTACGCAGTACGCATTTTGATCCAATACTGACTGATTTCTCTACTGTAAAAAGTGAAACAAATGCTACCATACTGAGATATTTCCACCTTTTATAACCTTTAGATTGAGCTGTGTTGATGTAACCTACAGTAATGTACTGTTTAGGCATTCACTGGTGTTAAATAATAAATTATTGTCATACTCTTACTATCTCTGTGGTACTTCTCTGCATTTTTCAGTAGCTTTCTCTTGCTCTAAAAACCAGCTATATGTAACTAGAACTAGGTTATGAAAGCATGTTTCTTAATAAAATCTCATTCAAAATGTATGTAAAAGCTTGCAGTCCATATAAAGCTGTAACTGGAAAAGAATATGCATGTATTTCTGAGAGACTGAGCCGTGAAATGCAGCCATGCATGTATTTATTTTTACCCAAGGGCTGAAATAACATTTCATTGCAACTAATCACTGATTCAATTGATGTCATGTGAGAATTTCTCAGATCCTTAACACGCAATGCACCATCATTTTATCAGACTAAAAAGTTGTGAACCTCTGCATCCATAAATGTATTAATTCATCTAACCGTGCTTGGGAAAAGCATGTTTACATGTTGAAATCATTGATTTTGTATGGCACTAGGCTTTAAGGATGTTAGTGCACAGCTTATGCTGTTTAAAAAAAAACATTCTCATGGACAAATAATGACCATTGCAATGTTTCCCTCTCCTCTCTCTCTCTCTCTCTCTCTCTCTCTCGCTCGCTCTCTCTCTCTTTATAGGCCTAAAGTGAATACAATTTTCTCCTATCAGCTCTGCAATGTTCTCACGTCCGTAATGACAACCTCCCAGTCCAATTACAGAAAATTAACGAAGCCTCGTTGAACAATTCTAAATATTTAACGAGAGAGATCTCTACATGCTCGTAGGGCTGAATGGGGCCATCGCTTGGAGCCAATGTGCATAAGGTTATGTGAGAATAAGATAACATTCTGGAAAAGCCTGGGATGTATCTGCTCTTTCGTATTACCATGCTTAATTTAGCAAAAGTCACTGTCTGAAAAAAGATACAATGGCTGGAGCTATTAGGACGGCATTCTTAGCTAGCTGTGCGGAAGTCGTACATCACTAGCATTGTCTCTGTGCTGAATTCAGTTCAATTTAAATGACATTCACCAACACTGATGGCAAAATTTGGAATCTCCACTCATATTTGTAATAAAGACCCATGGCAATGTGCTGCTGAATGATATTATTGTTATTATGTTCATCACTGTTGACCCATAAATTGTATTTTTGGCTTTGTAGAATTTCTCACTGGTTGCTTTATACTGAAGCCAGAAAACAAAATGTGTCATTTTCTTCAGGCCTGGCAGCCCTCAGTCTTTTAGCCCACACACTGAAGCTATTACAACTGACCACATGAGAAGGAATAGACTAACATTTTCCTACTGGAGGATACAAAACTAAATTTAAAAGATTTTGTACACCTGCATTTAAATACGTTTCAGCCTTGAGCCTCAAATGGCTATATGTCAAATGATGCATACTGTGTCTGAAATCACATTTGCAGTCTTGAAAAGATATTCAGGGTGTTTTCTGAGAAAGTGAGTAAATTAAATATCTAAGGTAATCAGAATAAAAAATAATACAGGGAAATGTGAATGCGCAAATAAATATCTGGTATTGAGTAAATGACAAATTTTCATTTAAATGTATGCATTTGGAAGACACTTTTATTCAAAAAGGCTTGCATTTTTTGTTCTTAATTGTCCTCGGAATCAGATTCATAAAACACTAGCATTACTAGTGCCATGCATTTTATGCAAGAGAAAGGTTCTTGTATCTTGTATTTTTAAGGGTTCAAGTTTATTTAATTCTTTAAGGCAGGGATATTCAATTAGCTTCATTTGATGGTACTGACATTTATTTATTTATATTTTGATGATGTGGTCTCTGGTAGATTGTTGCATCTCTTTTCTTTTGCAGTTGTGAAACAACGGCCCAGGCCAGTGTTGCCACCTTATGGACAACATCATTTGGTGTAAAACAATTATGACATAGTGTTCCACCTGTGCATACTCTTCACTCGGGCTGGATAAAGATGAATTCCGGGCCGGACTTGGCCCACAGGCCACCAATTGAATACTTTAGGGTCTTAGTAAAAGGTCTCTAACATAGTTTGGTTAAAAATACCCAATAGTGTAAAACAACAATTTTTTACCCTGTCAAAAACAGCTTTGTCTACAGCAAGCTGTTTTATTGCATGTTGGCTGAAATGCAAATGAGCTCTGCTGACCCAACCCCTCCTTTCCAAGCCGCTCTTTAAGAAATTGTAAACTTTAGTATTATTATTTGTATTTTGTTGAGACTCTATGATTGCTATGATATGGAATATCTGCTATCAGTAATGGCAGATGCATTGCAAATTAAATGTTTCTCCAAACATTATATTTTCAAAATCACAGCGATGAGCACAGCGTTTTATTCAAGGTTAAACATTCTTCAATTCTCCCAATCATTCTCAGCACACAAAAACTGCTCTGCGCTCGGCATGCCCATGCCTTTTTAAAAAACATGACCTTCCTGCCAACAAACATTTCATTTCGAACTGCTTGTAAAAGTGCATGTCGCTTCCGATGACCCCTTTAAGAAATATGTGTTGGTAGTAGTGTGTTAGTTTGTTTTTATATGTGAATGGAGGGTTTTTTGATTGCTCCATATGGCTGGCCTTTGCTTGTTGTATATTGGAAAGGCAGTAACATAAGGCTGTGAGTCAGGAATAGAGAGACACATACAGATAAAAAGAGAAACAAATAAAGAGACTTATACTTTCTTTCAAGCAGCTGGCGATGAAACAGACAGATAGGCAGCAGCCACATAAACCAGAGTGAAAGAAGTAGGTCAGAACAATGGAGAAACGGAGAGAGAGAGATTGTCTGGAGAGACTCTGAGCTGGTGAGGAGAGGGAGAATTGAAATGATGGGATGAGTTTCATGTCCTCTTTTGTTTTCATCTCCATTTTCATCGCAGGTTCAGGGGATACACGGTGTGATGATGCCATGGGAGGCAAACAGGGGCCAGCTGCCACCTGAAGTGGTGTTGAGTGACATTGATTGACAGAAGACTCTACTAAATTACGGGAAACATCAGACTCTGTTATTCATGCTGAGAAATGTGACAGCACTATGCAATTTCGATTTAACTTAATTTTAAACACATACAGGTTTCCATGTTTTTCTAATATATAGATTTTTGAATATAATGTTTGTAATGTACAAACTGTATTGTCTATGCCCTTATCCCAACCCTACACCTAAACACCTTACACCAAATGTTCTGCATTAAAAAAAAAGCTTGTTTCCTTATCAGGGACTAAAAAAAGGTCAAGATTTACTATCCTCATGGGATACGAACATGCACACAAACTCACACTTCAAAAATCAACAAGACTCATGTGTTATATTCATAACATTTTCCATTACTTTATTTTTATTTAGAATTATTATTATTATTATTTTATTTATATGTTTTTTTTAATTTTACATTTTTTTAATTTAGCTTTTAGTTAGAATTTTTGTTTGAATTTATATATATATATAGAAAGTAAAACTCAAATTAATCCATTCCCTTAATACTTATTAACCGAGTTAATCCCAGTTTTTGTTTTATTTTGTTGACAAAAATTCTCAAAATTTAATTTGATTTAAATTCCTTTTTTCAATTGAATTTACTCAATATACATTCGTTTCAATAATGAAGGCGCTTCAGACACCACAAGCATTTTCAGCCCAGTCTCTTGGCAATTTGTACATATTTTACGAAGTGGCTAATTCGTACAAATTTGTACAACCTTACTCGTTCAAATTCATAAGATTTTGTGAGAAGTGAGGCCAACGAATTTGTATGAATTAGCAAAACCACCTCATACGAATACATACAAATTGGTTGTGAGATTGTGTTGGCATTTTAGTATGAATGGAAATAAGCTTCTCTGTTCAATCCCAAAATAAATGAATGTTAACTTTTATTTTCTTTAGCAAAAGCTGTGAGAAAAACAAAGATGTGTTTATTTTGGATGTGATAGAAATCACAAAGTTCATTAATTTCCACAAAACACAAATTTTAAGTGACTTACTCAGGGAAAAATAATGACCTCTCACTCTGGTGTACAGTATTCGATATTTAACAAGAAGTGTAAGCTCCTCTCTGCACTTTTGAACTCAGAGATCACGACAAGCTAGCTGTGCAAATTTAGCTCATTAAAAGTAACAGGCTAATCTCCATCTAATGATCACCTCAACATCTGTCAGCAATAGCTCGCATTTGGAAACGCCACCTGCTTCAAAGACCAGACCCTTATGAACGTCAACCACCTGACAAGCACAAGCCTTTTTCTGTTTCCTTTCATGCGTTTTGTCCATTTTATCTTTGAGATCATAAAATGGGCACAGATTGTGTTGTGAAACAATAAGCAGATTTATCAGTTATGAACATGAACTAGATTAAAGGTTGAATTAGCAGTGAGGCGGCCCTGCTCTGCCAATTGAACAGATTTTGAAAGATGATTTTGACACAATGATTCACTCCAACAAAGAACCTAGAGTGAATCAAATGAAAATAGTAAGTCATTTTTGCACAGCGTTTGCTCATCCTCACTCTTGTGTGTTCAGGGTCAATGGCAGCGTTGCTACGCCAGACGGATTAAAGAGTGCTTGTTCTGCATTGTCAGCTGCCTGGTTGTGTGTGTTATTAGAATACAGAACAGCACATCCCTGAAAAGTAAAAGGATATCCTTTGTTAACAATGTAACCTTTTATTGGTTGGCTGTCCTCAAAAAGAGTTGATACGACCATGGCATTTTTTATTTAGTTATGGCTTCCATAACAGCTTGTATCAAATAAATAACAGTGCCTTTCTTTACTTCATCCTTTTTATATCCGAAAAGTCAGGGATCGTGTTAGTTTGCTGTGTTTTGAGAATAATGCTGATATTTGTTGTACTGTACACACACACACCAACGCTTAACTGTCTCTTTTCCTTTCTGTCCCTCTCTCCATAGTTGACTCCGGCGCAACCCTGTCGCGCCCACAGCGCCCCCTCTCGGCCCGGACGGCCCACCATGCCCCGGCCATGAAGGGGTACCAGGTGAGTCGCAGTTTGTCGCAACACTCCTCTGGGCCTTGCTACTGCATGCCTGAGGATTGCGACACTGCACGGGACTATATGCACCACCCCGAACACTACCAGGGGCACAATGACCACCCCTACTACCCGCCTGGTGGGCCCCCCGAATCGTTGGCCATGGTCCCTTCTGGTGGAGGCACCTTTCCTCGTTCACACCCTAGTCAGCCACAGCCCTATGACTCCACCTGTGAAGAGTGTATATCCTCTGCAGGGCATGGGCATGGGCATGGTCACGGGGCAAAGATGCACCGTATCCCACCAAACCTTTTGGATCAGTTCGAGAAACAGTTGCCCTTCCATCCGGATGGTTTCCACACCCTGCAGTACCAACGCACTGCCAGTGGGGAACAACGCAGCGAGAGTCCAAGTCGCATAAGGCATCTGGTGAACTCTGTCCAGCGCCTTTTTGCCAAGTCACATTCTCTGGAGGCACCCTCTAAACGAGAGTTTAATGGCACCCGTGGGGGAGAGTACCGGGACAGAGAAAGAGGGCACCGCAGCGGTGGGGAAGAAAGCGGCGGACATCATTATTCAGGAACGCACCAGTCTCGTTCAACCCGTCGGAACAAGAGCCGAGAACGAAGCAAGAGCGGAGATTCCCGCCACGAGTCTCGAAGCTCCCGCCACCGCAGCAAAACAGCTGGATGGTGGAGCTCAGATGACAACCTGGATAGTGACAGCAGCTTTCTGGTGGGTGCAGGTAGAGGGGGACGTGGGTATCCCACCGGACACGAGACCCTGGATGCTGCCATCCAAGAGCTTACCTTAAGGAAATCTAAAGGGCCACCTCCAGGAGAGTGCCTGGCTTGCACCAACATAGCCATGGCAGGAGACAGCGGACACTCTCTGAAGAGGAGCACGTGGTCGGCCATGATGGTCAGTCAGGCTAGAGAGCTCTATCCATCTTCTCGTGGAGGAGGAGGAGGAGGTGGTGGAGGTGGATATGAGAAGGCATTGGTTCCTCTAGATCCCAAAATAAAGGAACGATCACTCCACTATCTGCAGGTAAGTTCTATCTATCTATCTATACATCCATCCATCCATCCATCCGTCAGGCTAAAAAGACATTGCCTATAAAAATCTGAATGGCATACAACCCCCAGTATGTAAGTGAGACAAACTTTTACAATACGAGAGCTTATTTTCAAGTCAGCGCAGTGACCCCAAATTGGCTCCCACTGTGATTTCAATATTTATGTGGCGTCTCTGTTCTCAAATACAATCAGTCTGCTGTCCTTATTGACTTGCAGATTCATTTCATTGTCAAAAGAATTAATCTGTCTGCAGAGATGGGGATCGGCACTAAATGACAATATCTGTGAGTGAAATAAAAAAAAATAACTTGATGATTATGTTTGTTATCAGCTGCTAGCTGTGAAGAATAGAGGCTGATGCTATTTCCAGCCTCTGTCAGTGTGTGAATGGGTGAAAAACAGCATTGGAGGATACAGAAAAACAACACATTAACCCCTGGCCTTCACAAAACACACTGTGAACACTCACAAACACTGCTATTGATATCAGCAGCAAGCTGTGTGCTCCATTTCTCCTACTCATCTGCTCAATTGCACACACAACACTGACATCCTGCTTTGTGATATCAAGTATAAAATAAGAAAGAATGCTTCATAGCATCGTAATTCAGCATTATTGGTTTCATGTGTGGCTACCAAGATGGTTTAAAGGGGTCATGAACTGACCTTTGACATATTAAAGGTCATTGTACTAGCCTGTAAAAACATCCTGTAAATGTCAGAACTCAAAACTTTCTTGATAGTCTAAAAACAGCTTATGCTGAAGCCACTTTATGGTAGTGTGGCTAAACACCATCCCCACAGAGGAAAATCAACGCTTCTACAGCGCTGCCTGTTTAGCCCCGCCCACAGATTCATGCATGTCTTGACAAATGTTTACTGTCCATCTATTGTACTGATTGCTTATATTGCTTGTGTCATTTTCAGGTGTCCTCGAGCTTGGAAAAAGCTTTATACAATGAAACAATTGTATTAATATTATTAAGTTTAATGACAAGAGAGGCAAATGCAGAAACCAAACAATAAAGATGCTCTATAGACAACAAGACGCAATGCAAAGTTAGAGAAAAATAGTCTTTGCATCAATTCTTTTTTAATAAAACATAAGCAAAGAAAAGATGGACTTTATTTTTAATGTTCCAGACCTTGTCAGTAAGGACTTGATCCTTTTTTCACTTTAGAATTCAGATTTTTCACAGTAGATTTGAACAAAACAAAGTGTTAAAATAATTTCAGAAATTTAAAATTAGATGCTGTCTTGGATCCAATAGTGATGTCGCAACACAAGTGCGAGCAACTGTTTTTAATATGTGGTCACTATTGCTTCGTCTGTTATTACAGATCATTTCATATAATAATATAGATATTGACAAGATTTGGACTTTTTGTTAACCTATAAATGAATGAATGAATAATTTGAAATCATTACTGACCATGGCTCTACCACAGTACTTTTTGAAAGAGGAAGTGCAGTTTTGAGATGGTTTCCAGCATGTCTCCAGCAATATATGCTGTTAAAACACAACTTAAAAAAACATGTGAACAATGACACACTGACAACTGGAAGTCCTGTCCTCTGATGTACTATGTCCTGCTGTTTCCTTGATGAACGAAAAGCAAAAAGTAGAATTGGACTCAATTATTTTCTTCTGTCTTTCTCTTTCTTCTCACACATATACTGTTATACTCACCCACTGTGAACGCATCTAGACCCACTAACACAAATACTTATTTCTGGACACACACAAACGGTGGAGGATACTATATCTGACATGACATCAGGTTAAATGTGGATAATTGTTCTCCACTCTCTCAGACTTCCCACCGAGTGTCAGCACATGGTTGTGTTTCTAAGGTAAAAGGATGGAGCTCTAGAAGGTTTTGCTCCTTTCCAGGTACAACAGTGAGCCACAGTTGAGCACTACTTAAATTAGGCCTACAAATTCACACTATCTCTGTTTGTATCCCTGTTGTTTTTAGCAGGCAGTAATGAGAGTCCTGGCTCATTTGGTACCCTGGGGAAAATAAATAAATATAGTGGTGGCCAAAATTATTAGTACAGTGGTATTTTCACTAGCTAAAAAATGGTTTTGAGTCGGTTATTTCTATCATTTGCTGTAGTAGGAAATACCAGTTTACATTTCCATACATTCATTTTGGCATTATCTGTACATTATTTGAATCTGACAACATCCAGTTCCCCACACAGAGATCTGATTTCATCATCGTCTGTCTGGAATGACATGAAGAAACAGCAAAAGACATGATCCAGAAATCTGGCAACCTCTTCAAGATGCTAAAAGAGACCTACTTGCAGTGCATACATTTTCTTTATCGGTTAACATATTAACTAGATTAAATTAACATTTGGTGTGACCATCCTTTGTGTATAAAACAGCCTACTCCCCTTCAGATAGATTTCTTGAAGCATCTTGGAGACATTGCCACGTTCTTCTGGATTTAGTCTGTCTCAACTTGTTCTGTTACTTCATGTCATTCCAGACAGAGTGGATGATGATCAGATCAGATCTCTGTGCGAAACACCAGCAGCTGTCAGAGTCCTTGTGCGAACAAAAATCTTACTGGATTACAGCAATTAATGTCAAAATTAATATTTGAAAATGTAAACTGATATTCCCACTGACACTCCACAGCATAAGATCCTTTTGTGTTCCACGGATGTATTTATTTATTTATTTTTGTATAAAGCAAACATTATGTGAAAAGTGTGACTCGACTTTACTAATTTAAAGATAAGTGAGTGATTCCTGCAGCGTTTTCCCACCAGTTGCCTGCATGAAATGTCTTTTCTTATAGTTGCACTGAAAGAAAATATCAGGCTGTGTAGGGGAAGTGGTATGTCAAATAGCTTATGGCCTTCTAGTTATAATTTTTGTTGCGTTTATGCTATGTCGCATCATGCCTGGTCTTCATACACCTGGTGCTCAATGAAAAGAAGACCCGTTTCAAAACAGTAAAAATTGAATAGCTGCTGTGAGAAAGCACAATAAGCATCAGGTGCATCACGTCTCATGGCTGCTCTGTGGGTGGTAGAGAGAAAAGTCCACGCTTTGTGGTGGACATAACCAACTGAGCTGTCTCTTGCATTCTCTGCTGTTGTTGCCCAGGGCGACAGGAACATGCATAGAGGTCTTGCCCCGACACTAATTTAACTTTCTGTAATATTAGCACTTGCAAGCTCCAATTACACTGAGCATCAGTGTTAGCCTGATAGAAACACATCCGTTTATTTACTTATGTCCAAATCTTTTTTGAGAATTTGTTTTAAAGATTTACAATTAATCTGCTTGTCCCTGCAATTTTTTCTGTGGCAGAACAACATTATTTATTTATTTTTTTCAAGACCATAAATTTATCATGTAGTATTTAGTATATTCAGTGCAAATTGAGTGAATTATTATGATCAAAATAGAGGTTACTTGACATTATTTAATTTGGTTAAATAAAAAAGTAGATTAATCGAAGTTGAATCCAAAAAAAATAAAACTGATTACTTCTTGACCAGCTGCTAGTTAATCAGATATAGGTCGAATGGTTCTTCATCAGAATGCCAGCTCCTACAGCACATCATAATACTCTCATGAACAGTTCTCCAAAAATGACCAAAGGTCTTACAGGTTTGGAATGACATAGCGGTGAGTAATTCATGACAGAATTTAAATTTTGGGGTGTGCTATCCCTTTAAAATGGAGGGTAAATTTATGCACCTGTCCACAGATATAAACAGTATGCATTAGTCTGAAATGTATCTCCACTAACCAATTGTGATCGGATCAATACATCTTAATACTAGGTGTAAACAGAACCTTAGTGAAGCTTAACTGCAGTTTGAATGCTTTAA
>JAUCMT010000043.1:844629-859127 GCA_032357475.1 Enteromius thamalakanensis | reverse complement strand
CGAGCTGACAGGAAAGCATTGGGTGGAGAGAGAGTGGGGCAGGATCGGCAACAGACAGGAATGGAACTCGGGTCGCTATGAGTATACATTAACCACTAGGCTATTGGCGCCTACTTTCTGTGATTTCTTTCCTGGGTGTGGGATTTGTTGTTTGTCCTCCTCTGTCCGTTTCTAATCCGTTTGTGACTGTGTTCGGGTTTGCCAATCTAAGCGATCACATGCTCGACTGCACCCGTTGTTGGTCCTGTCCTAGGGTATAACTAGTAAGATGAGTTTTGGCTTGTTGCTAATAACTAGACACAACTAGACAGTGACTTAGATCCTGATAGTTTCATGGGCATAACTAGGAAATATCTAAACTAGGAAATAGCTAAATATTCTAGTGATTGCTAACTATACATAACTACGACGTAACTATGTGATTACTGTGGAGTTTAGGGTAGTTGGTAATGCATGACTAGGTGGTTGTAAGAGTGTTCTAGATAAATGCTTATTGGCTTATTGTCAATAGAGTACGCTCCCTCATATTCTGGTCACTATGTATAACCCTGATGGATAATAATTTAAAGTCTTTTTTAGCATTTACTGTACATATCATTTATCAACTGAAAATTTGCATGAACAGTTCTTGTTATTTGCTAAAACATCTGTTCCTCAGCTTTCATTAAAACATAGTTTTTGTATATTTTAGCTGACTGACACTCTGAACCTGTTTGGAGAAATGGAATCACAGGCTGTCGAGGCACTGGACCTACCTGGATGCTTCCGAACCCGCAGTCACAGCTACGTACGGGCTATCCAAGCCGGCTGCTCCCAGGACGATGACTGCCTGTCTGTCTTTTCAATGTCGGGTCCACAGGGAAGCGTGAAGGGTGAAGCAGGTGAGTCATCAGCATGTGTTTATGTATGTGTGGGTATACCTAGTCTTCATGCTTTCACAGGGATTAGATTAGTGACTTAATGAGTTTTTAGAGCAGTCTCATAGGAATTGCTGGGATACAAGGGATTTAGATCAAAACTGCTTTTTTTTTCTCCATCTGTGCGCTCTCGTACAAATGTTACATCGTAAACACTTTTAAATGCTCAAATTGCCATAAGACGTCTGACTCCTTGACTGTCCCTTGGGTTGTAATTATTATGGTTATAATTTAATCTTGTCAGTGAATTAATGAAATAAATGAATATGACAAAATCCAAACGACAGGACAAAAGGCAAACAGAAATTCTTGTTCAAAAAAACTAATTACACTATATGGTCAAGATTGCAATTTATTCCCTCTCTCACTAACATGTGGATGACTTTGTCTTTTTTCCCCAAGTCCTTTATTCTCTCATTTAGAGTAGAGAATCTCACAGGAGATTTATTAAAGCCCCTGTGAAGTGTCAAAAGCATCCGTCTACAGTTTCCCAAGGCAACACTCATGACACACACCGGAGTGTGAGTGTTTTTAAGAGAGAGGGATGAGGAGAGGACAAGAGAGATGGAAGGAGTGCTTAGGCCTGCTTTTTTAAAACTCCTTTAATCTCTGACTGTGTCCCTCTGAATTTCATGTCTCCGTTTTCAAGAGCTTGTGAATGTGTCTGTGTGAGCGGATGTTACTTAAGCCATGAGGATGTGTCTAAAGCTTCTGAATGATAATACTCGAATGGGGATTTTAAGCTATAATGTATATATGTATATATTTTTTTCCCTTCTCGATACAGTGAATACATTTGCATATATCTGTATGTGTTCTCAAAAATCTGTCTTTGCTTATTAATTGTAGTAATTATCTATCTATCTATCTATCTATCTATCTATCTATCTATCTACGGTATCTGTCTTTCTGTCTGACCAAGTCAGAATCAGTGTGATTGCTCTGTATAAGATAATATTTTTTTTTTAGGAAACATTTCTTCACACTTGGTTTGCTTTTTCAAAACTCTTCATCCAGTTGTTTCAGCTTGTCAGTTAGTTTCACATCCAAAGTCCAGTAAAACTATCAAAATACTTCCTT
Organism: Enteromius thamalakanensis; assembly: GCA_032357475.1. Lineage (NCBI taxonomy): Eukaryota > Metazoa > Chordata > Actinopteri > Cypriniformes > Cyprinidae > Enteromius > Enteromius thamalakanensis. Next base: position 857,130 of record JAUCMT010000043.1, on the reverse strand, counting down.
TATTACCTTAAAAGTTGTGACACAACACTTTGTCACTTTTAAGAAATTGACCCTAAAACACTAACAGTGGCTACTAACGAGGTCAACTTTTAAATACAGAAGCCTATGTTGTCACTAACATTGTATTTTTTTCTTTTCCATTATGACCAAAAAGTGGGCAGGATGAAATTACAAACAAGGCGTCCCAATAAAGGTGCCACATCTTGACTTGGCTGTGTTTTTTAATTGTACAGAAAAAGTTAATGTTCGTGTTGGTTTGTGTGTCCATATTATATCTTACCTACAAAAATGCACCTAGTACTTGAAGCCTCTAGCAGGTTTTGTACTGTAAGTCCTTGCAACCTTTCCTCTGTTCTCCTTACTAATGATTTTCTTTCTTCAGCAGAAAGTTACCTCAAAAGGAAGAGTATGTTTTATTCCTTCTGTGGCAACTGTTTTGAATGAACAGCCCTTCATCTTTCAAATGAATTATGTATTTGAATAGCATTCTTAATAAAACCTTTATGTCTTTGTCGGTCTAGTGTTTCCATACAGGAAAGGACCCCCTCCTCTTCCCCCTCGCATGTCCAAGCCAATGATCTCTGTGACTGCTCAAAGCAGCACTGAGTCCACTCAGGATGCCTACTTCCAGAGTACAGGACAGCCCGCACTGGTCCGGCCCAGACAGCACAGCAACTCGGTGGACCTGACGGAGAGCAGTGGGGGCCGTAGCTCCAGAGTTGGGCACTATCTTGGTGGGGGAACTACTCGTGTCAGACAGAGCAGCAACTCCGCAGAGAGTCTGAACGGCAGGGCCCTTCAGAGCATCGCCTACCCTGGTGGACCTGGTCCAATGAAACCGAAACACAGCAGCTCAGCTGATAACCTTCTGGAGGGGCCCAGGGGAACTAGGGACCGAGCTGGAGGCAGCCTGGGAAAATCAGCCTCTCTGCCCCAGAACAGTATGTCCCTAGCTAAAGCTCTGGCTGGAGGAGAGGAGTTCAAACAGGAAGGACGGGGGAGGAAATGGAGACCCTCTATTGCAGTGCAGGTATAAGAGGGGATAATCCCGTGAGAGATTCAGCCCGAATGATGTCTCTCTCTTATGAAACATTTTGTTAAATGTCTTTTTTGTGTTTTCCAGGTGGACAGCTCAGAGACGTTGTCTGACTCAGACCCAGAAGGCAAAGCGCTGAGAGAGGTGCACTCCATAGGGGTTCAGGTGGAGGATGACAAGAGGTAGATCTGACTTGTTTCAATTTTTATCTCTATATCCTATAACATTTTTGAAATGGCATAAAATGGCACAGTTTTATAACCTGTGTTGATATATTTCCTTATAAGCTGTGGAGTACTGAAGGGCTCCTCATTTAATTTAAATTGCCAATAGATTATCATTTACATAATAGCCATGAATTATGAGTTGCTACATGCTATTGCTGGCTGGTGGCAGTTTGTATTATTGGGAGGGACATTCTCATTCTAGAGAGGATTAAATAAATTATTATTAATAATAATTTATTCAAAATACTAAGGATCATTAAGGTACTTAAAAATCAAATCCTATATATAAATATTAATGCATATAAGCCTTTGATTTTAAAGACATCTTTGTTTCATGCAATTACAAAACGTGTACACTTCCTGATGTCCAATGTAAAGTCTTAGCAGTTGAGAACCATTCCACAAACTTACAGATTAACAGATTCGGAGCTAAAAGCTACTGCTTCTATTAGCTCTTTCATTTTCTCTATCTGATATTTGCATTTGTTCTCGTGATGTCAGGGATGGTTAGTTTATTTCTGAGGTGAGGTGGAGTGTGAATGTGTCAGTGTTAGATGAGCAAGAGGTGCAGGTGCAAGGTTCACACAGACGCAAGCAAGTGCACACGCAGTGGGTGTAGGTGCTAGGAACACAGAGTGAGGTGAGAGGGTATAATTAGGCAGCCATTACGCAATACGCCGAATTTGTGAAATGATGTCACTCATCTACAAATGAGCTTAATATGGTTTGTGTCTTGTGATCAACCTCTTTTTTTGTCAGTCATATTTTATGTATTTTTTTATATTTACACATTAAATACAAATTGTGTTCCCTTAAAAAGTAAAATTTGCTTTAAATGTCTTCAAGAAGTAGACGAGTTTGTTTCTTTATCAGAACAGATTTGGAGCAATGTAACACTTTATCCTCTGCAGTTGAAAAAAATTAGCTGATATATAAAAAACATGATAAAATCATATTAATCCACATGTACACTGCATACCTTCATCAATTAATCAATGTGTTGTGAAAAGTGAAAAACTCTGTATTTAAAGAAACAAATCCATTATTAAGGTGTTTAAACTTGATAAAATACCAGTCCAAATCATACATAAGAGAACTTTAGTTCCAATGAAGAAACAAACTCATCTTCATCTTGGCCTGGGGTTAAGAAAATCTAGCAGTTTTTGGGTGAATAATTCCTTTAACCTCAATCAATGTTGAATACAAAATAAAAAATCCACCTGGTTTTCTTACAGTTGTGGCACTTGCAGTGGAAGTAGATGCAATCTGCAAATTTTTTTGTACTATAGACACAAGGCATTAAAGTGTCAATATTGTTTTGGCATTTGTATCAAAGTTTACAACTTAGTATGATGAATTGTCAAATGCATATAAGCTTCACATTTCTGGTTTTAAATCCTTCAAAATTAGTCCAAATTACTTTCATAGTAAGTGCCTTACTGTAATGTACATTTTTGCTTTTGCTTGACACAAAGCTATATAAAATATGCTAAATTTACCCATTCACATCAGTGCAATGACATAAATGTCAAAAATGCGATGCATAGATTATGGCTGGGCGATATATATTGAACGATATATTATGCTCATCTCGTCAGTAAAGCTGGTTCTTTGATTAGCGCTAAATCTTTGTTAGCTGTTTTTAAATGCAGCGCCAGTTTTTGGACAGAGCCATACATCACTGACAAGCTTCGCGTGTGATTCAATGGCGCAGCTTCTCAGTGATCTACAGCTCTGTGTATAAGCTGCCGTTCCTTTTGAAAACAGCTCCTGAAGATTTAGCGCTAAACAAAGAACCGTCTTTACTGATGAGATGCGCATAACATATCGTTAGATATATATCACCCAGCCCTAGCATAGATTTAAAATAGTGTGCATTGGACACAAGTTGGCATGTGTGACCTAATGCATTGTTTCTAGCATAACTGCATTGCTAAACAACTGTTTATTTATATATAATTATTAGTAGATGCGCAATACTTTTATTGTTTAAACTTGACCATTAATTTGTGACCAATATTTTATATGTAGATTGATTTTTCCTATCTAAACTGTTGCTCAAACACCACTGCTGCTACATGAATGACATATCACATTGCATTGTGACCTGCTTTACAAGCATGTTTAATGTATTGTACCATTGGTTATGCATCAAACTTTTTATTGGATCATTCTCAGTTATGGAGATGCACATCCCTACTTTATATCAATACTTCATTCTACCACAACATATGAGTACAAGTTGTTCTATTGTTGTTTTTTTCCAGACGAGCACGTTTTAAACGCTCCAACAGCGTGACAGCAAGTGTCCAGGCTGATCTTGAGACGGAGGGATTTGGTGGGCTGACAGTCCCCACTCAAGACAAGGGCCTGCAGTTTGGCTGCTCCTTCCAGCGACACTCGTCTGAACCAGAATCAGCCAGTCAGTTTGCAGAGTATCGCACAGTGCACACACAGGGCCAGTGGGCTTACCGTGAGGATTATCATAGTGGTTACACCAACGAGCCTGGCCCTCCAGAACTGAGGGCCCTGCCCCGCTCCCACTCCCCTCTGCCCCTGGCCCCTGAGCGTGGAGTGGGAGGATGGAGCGAGGGCCCGAGGAGCCTCCCTGATTCGGGCCGAGCCTCACCCTGCTTACGAGATGGAGAGTTCTTCCTCCGGCTCCTGCAGACAGAAGTCGAGAGGATGGAGGGATGGTGCCAGAACATGGAGAGAGAGGCAGAGACAAATGAACTGTCGGAAGAGGGTGAGTGAGAAATAGATGCAAAGTGATTGTTCGGGTACATGTGGCATGCAGATTTCCACTGATTTCATGGGGTCTTGAATCTGTAGTGTTTTGCCCAAAGAACAGTTCCTTCTGTCTTAAGACCTACTAATTTGGTTTGTTTTGTGGTTCAGTGTTGGAGCTCATCAGAGGGGCTGTCGGCAGTGCTCAGATGCTCATGTCACAAAGAGTCCAGCAGTTCTTCAGGATGTGCCAACAGAGTGTGGTAAGTGTTTCTGTTGGGGACAAAAGTAAGGATGTCCTTACCTTTTTTAGAATCTGTAGTACAATAATATGTTAAATAGAACTAAAATAAATAGATAACTTGGAAAGACAGATAAATACAACCTACCTTTACTATCTTCAAGTTTTATAATAAGAAATATATGTTTCTCTACAAACCTTCATGTGACCTGTACAAAACTTCAGTGATAATGTGATCTACTTTGAATACCAAAGATACATGCATATGCTGCTTCGGTATGCATTGAAGCATGGAAGCTGGTATGAGATGGTTTAGGATGATCCTAAAACGATTATAAGCTGTTTTAAGATGTGCTAGTCCTAAGTCCTAAGTTAGTAGCTCCTAACCAACTTGGGACCAGCTGACACTAAGGTATATCTAACCAGCCTTTTTTTCACTAGACTAGTCCCATTTATCCATTTATAGGTAAAAGTGTAAAAAATACAACTACATTATATTACTACTAAATAACATTATGTATTTTATGCAATAGAATAAAATAACAGGCAGACATTAAACACCATTAATCCCATAAAAAAAAACAATTACTGGAGGTTCCACTTATTTCCTACAAAAATATGCAATCTTTGCAGCATCCTGTAACACCCCCCCTCTTCTCATAGGATCCTTCATCATACCCTCAGCCCAGCACTCAGGATCTGGCCAGTTATTGGGACCTCCTCCAGCTAGCCATAGAGGACGTCAGGGTGAAGTTTCAGGACCTCCAGAGGCTGAAGGACTCGGGCTGGAGATTACCTCCTGAGAAGAAGGTGAGAGTGGAGTTTCGCTCTGCTCAAGTCACTGCACAGCTCCGCTCCAGTGCCAAAACAGCAGCAGGCAGAAGATCCGCTCATGTGCTGGGCCCCAGCAGCTCTCTGCCATCACACAAACACCTCAGCAAGAAAAGGAACTAAACTACAGAAAAAAAAAAGACATGCATGTTCTGGAATAACAGCTGATTTACTGCCTAAGAGCTGTTCATTTGCTTTGAGATATTAAAGCCTAACAAATCTGTAACTAATTTCTCTGTTTTCTTTCTTTTTACTGTCTGCTGCTTCCACAATGTCATGTCTCATCCTAAATACACTAATCCAAATCATTCTTATGTTGCAACTTCATGGTGCTGTCCCTTCTCCGTACATTTCCTGGTCTTCATCCTCTTTGGCATATCCTCTGCTTGTACGTGTGCGTTTTCGGTGTCTTTCCCTGCGTTCCTGTCCATCCCTGCATTGGTCATCCATGCTGTCACGCCACTCCCCTGCTCTTCCTCTCAGGAGGACAAGAAGGTTCCACCTCCATTACCAAAGAAACCAGTCGGTGGCGTGACGGGCAGCCTGCGTGCTGACAGCACGACCGAGGCCGGAGGCATGCTAGTGGTCTCGAGAGGACGTAGCGTTCCCGAACGGGAGAAATCGCTGGACGTGGGCGACCGGCAAAAGCTGGAGACACGGCGCAGGCTGCTCCAGACCAAACGTTCAGCCTCTTTCCGTCAGAATTCTGCCACGGAGAGTGCTGACAGCATCGAGATATACATCACAGAGGCTCAGACGAGACTCTGAGTCGCTCTTAAAACCACCACTACGGCTCTTCTCTGGCACACTGCACAGACGGCCATGTTACAAAGAAGCCAGAGAGCGAGCGCAACTACTCACTTTAGTGTGATGGAGAGCTTGAGATGGCTTTTCCATTTCTTTTTTTGAGCAAGTGTTATTATTCTCAGAAAAAAAGGGCTCAACCAGCACAACCAAGTGTTCCAAGATTGAGACTTTTGTAAGTCCACAAAATATATAAAAATGTTAGGACTGTTTTAATGAACCACGCCAACACATACGGGTGCAATATCATATATTAAGAGGATCTTATCTTGTTACTTTAAATAATAGACCTTGTTTTGATATAATCCTGGCTGTGTATGTGTTTCTTAATTGATCCCACAGTGTGGCGGACGTAGCCTCTTTCACTGTGACACAAGCGCACTCTTGTGGCCAGAGTAGAGCAATGCACCCTGATGTAAATTTGGGCCTGAAACTGAATGTCTTAGCAGTGCAGCAGTAAAACTCCTGAAAGCAACTTTTGCAGTATAGATAAATGCCTTTTTAAAGCCAGTTATCAAATTACCACAGGGATTCATCTCCCGTATAGTGCAATATCACTTCGCAATTGCAGTCAGGCTTCTCATCAGCCCAGACACGTGTCTTAAAAAAAAGAGAGAAACAGAAACATTCATGCTCTGAGGCAACAGCCACGCTTTCTGAAACAGGACGGTCTACATCTTCAAAAACAGGGGTGCAGAAGACAATCTTCAATTTCACACATGACCTGCACACTGAAAAATGATCATTCAGAGAGGAGAGGAAGAAGCATCTTGGTCATTTCACCCCCCCTGCCTTTTTTTGTAACAGATGAAAGCCCTATAACAGGAAATCAATGTAGCTTCTACATTTTGCCTGAGTGCTTTAATTTAATGCTGTTTTTCTTTTCTTCTATCTCCAGTTCTGTTTTACTCTTAAAGAATTATCTATTCATGTTTTTCTCACTCTTTGAATTTATTTGAGGTGCAAAACTACTTTAGATCCTTTTATAGAAAAGAAGATAATCTGTGTCCACTTCACACCAATTGTTAAATTGTGGAATATTTCTAAAAAAAAACGCTTTGTTTGTTTAGATGGTAAATTGTGCGTGCTTTTGAAAGAAAGGAAATATTCGTTAACATATAAATGCGATGGGAAGAACGGATTATGTGTTTGTGTGCATTTTACTTCGTACAATGGGTAAAAAGCAAAGTGGAAATAAGATCACATGGTAATTCTTGCAAGTTCCATCTATTTATTTCCCTTTTTTAATGAAAAATGTTGATTGCATGAATGAACGTTTTTTTGTTTTTTTCACCTTTTTGGGAGGGGGAGTAATGGAATAATGGAAAATATTTTATTGGGAGATGTATATTTTATAAATTACATTTTTAGATTAGCAGATAAACATATGTTGTCAAAAGTGATGTTAAAATATGTTATAAAGTGTCTAAAGATTTACAAGGTAGGGATGTGACAGCTCTGTGGAAAACAAACTTCAGCGAAATTGTGTGGTTTTCCTCTTATTTCTTTTGTCAACCTCGACAACAGACTTGCTAAAGACTTTTGACAAAAGAGGAATAGATGGTTGACAGCTACTTGCCATGTTGTCCATGGGCAAAAAATATAATCTGTTTTGTATGTCTTGACTATCTACACATGCCTAACAGCACTATGTGTGGCTTTTTTTTTGTTTTTGTTTTTTTAATCTAACTATTCAGTATTATATTCAATACAAAATATATAACTCACACACTATGTATTGTTCTAATATTTTGATTTGTTACACCTGATCCAGCTAATAACCGCCTCACACTGGATGTTTCTATGTAACCTGCATGCTTTTATTAATCCATGAAAAAATGAACAAACTTCTATCAAAACTGTAGATCTTGATCCACTGTCTGTAAAAAAAAGGCAGGACTATTTATCTAATTATTTAAAATCACTACACCTACATTTCTGTATCTAAACGTATTTATTTATTTATTTATTTTTTTAATAAATTATTTCAATGTATTTATTTATTTATTTTTTCAGATGTTTGTACTTTTTTTTCATTTACTGTTGCCTACCATCTCTTTTTGTTTATGTATTTATTTAGATTTTATTTATTTATTTATTTTATAAATACATTATGAATACATATTTTTTTAAGCTTGTAAAAATGGTTGTAATCACAGTCGAATAACACTTTTTTTTTGGACGCAGCAAGTCTAAGATGAAAGAAAAGCACAACAGACTATTTCCTCTTCCACTGTGAAGGACTTCCTGCCTTCTCAAAACACTGAAAGACTATGTACAACACGCCATTGGGGTTTCCAGTGCGAGAAATAGGATGATCTCTTATCAGGGCCATATGTTTTTGATATACCAACGAAACTTAATTTCGAGCAAGACTGACCACACTTTCCCCTTCGCAAGTTGTTTGCCTTCTGTGGCACTGACAGGAATCAATCTGACGCTCAAACGGACTGCTTTTGAAAGACTATTTTGATGGCATTTCTATTCTAACCAACAATTTCCAATGTAAATCGATTGATGGAACCTAGTCAAATACAATATTTAATGGCTGTTTCCTTTGCTACATCATGTCAAGCTTCCCATGCCAACACATGATCCAAAGGTACACTGATCGTCGGTTCTTGAGACATTAATTGTCAGAATGGATGGCTGAAACTGCCATTGCTCCTTTAAGCTGAAAAGCGAGTCTAAAAAGTGTTGGCGAAGCCTCTGTATATGACGTAAACAGATTTAGCTAGACTAATAAGTGATGAATATTTCTTCGTAGCACAGAGGAGCTTGTAGCAGTGTGACGTAGACGTTACGTTGGATTCTATAACGCATTACAGATCACTGGAAATTACATGGGTCATAGACTTCCAAACAATTACTGTGTAATTACAAATACCTTCTCACGTTCCGTTGTATTATGTACAGTAAATATATCTGTTGCAATTGAAGTTGTTATTATTACTATTCAATGGATTGTTGATGATTACTGGTATTATTAATAATTTCATATATAATGAAAAATGTTATCGCAATTATGACTATGAGAAAATCTATTCTGTATTCTCCAGGGTGTTTATGTGTAAAGAGCCACCCGATTTAGATTTTATTCTATTGTTTGTAATTGCTGCTAATGTAGAAAATAGCCCTGTGGAAGATGAGACAAATCGAAAAATAACAGCTAATGTTAGGCCCATCTCTTCTAGCAGTTGCGTGCAAGTATGCAAGATTACAGGAAATGTTAAAATGAACACGTAGATCTGAAGAACGAGTATTTCCCTTTCTTAACAGGAAAAAAGAATATATATAAATAAATGTTTGGCCAGTTTGTGATGTAGCAAAAAAAAAAAATCTGTTCTTTTTTTTTTTATTGTTTATTAAGTTGCTCATAACATTGTGACGAAATTGATTATTAACATTATCACGATTTAAGGTTGTTATTTATTTATTTATTTATTTTTTAAATCATATATATGTTTGATACAGTGCCAAGGTAAAATAACTTTTTTTTGTATCTTTACTTTTTACATTGTTTTACCAAACTGCAATAGCTTACAACATCATCTTTTTTCAATATATTATTTCCCGGATTTTAAATAAATCTGAATCTCTTACCATGTGTTGCGGCTAAGAGTGAAGGCCTTCTGATGAACAATGGCATGATGGATGAAGTAAAATACACGGATCATGTTTAGTTTTTGGTCACTGAGATGTACAGCTCAATGTCTACTAGAGATGGCACACTGTGATGTGGTAAACCTAAACACAGAATGTAATATTGTCAAAGGTTGTAAACATTTTCTAAAAATTACTATAAAGCTATTTTAGCAAGGTAAAATAAACGCTGTCCACTTAGTGTCCTTTTTCCTCATGACATTTCACAAGAAGGGTAGACAAAGTACTTTTGAAGCGTGTGCAGTTTAAACACCTCAAATTGCTTCCACAAGAACCCGAGCCGTGATTTTTGCTCCACACATGTATTTAAACAACAAAGATATTGGCAAAAATTGATTTTCGTTTCACCATGTTCGTTGGACAATGACTAGCTTATTATTTTATGATTGTTAAACTTAACATATATAATTGGAAATATTATTCTGTGCTCTTAAAAATGGATATTTTATTTTGTTGTGCAATGTGGTCTTTTCATAATTTAGAGAAACGTGTGAGTATGGTGATAAAAGTGTTACAACAAACCTCACATTTACACATATGCTACACAAATTCTGTAAAAAAAAGTAAAAAATGGGATAGTTTAACTGTCTATTAGTTATTAATGGATGTATATTGTTATGTTTACAGTTCTGTTTACATTTGTACTGTTTTTCCATATATTTTTTAGTTTTAATTATTTAACTGAATCTGAATTAAAGCAAATCAATAATTTTATAATAATGATAATTTTTAAACTCTAATTATTTTAAACGCTATTTGTAATTTATCACATTTGCAATAGGCCTAAATGGTTAGCCAGCTTTAGAGCATTAATTGGTGTCTCAACTGTACCATATGTTTCAACTGTACAAAACACAGGTACAGTTGATACAAACAAATGCATCTGGTTAATTTATGATATTTTTGTACATAAAACAATTGAATTAACATATGAAAAAATCACTTTATTTCAGCATTAAGGTTTTGTGTAGTGATGAAAAAGCAGAATGTGTCTCTATTGTACTCAATCTACCCAACTTATCCATTTAAAAAAATGCTCTCACTTTTTTGAAGTCTGTTTAAAACGTACTCACATAAGGACTAATCAGCGTCGGCGTCATGACGTCATTTTAGTCAGTAAAAGAAAAACTCCACGTTACTACGCTCACGACTTTCAATAAATAAATTAATAAACAATATTAAAATAATTGATACTTGATAGTTGCAGTCAGGTTATACTTCTTGGCCAACTAACGTTAGCAGTTTTCAAGGGGTAATCAGTCTTTTCCAATACAAATAAGACCAATCTACCTTTTTATAACTGAATTAAAAAAAAAAGTTATGACCAGTCTTGACGAAAAAGAAATACACGACTGAACTGTACAGAGGTCGGCAACATCAGTCCCGGAGTGCTACTGTCTAGTAGAGTTTAGGTCCAACTCTAATCAAAAACACCTGAACAAGCTAATCAGGGATGTGAGGTTTTTTTTTTTTCTCCAGGTCTGGAGCTAAACTCTGCAGGACTGACATTGCCTACCGCAGGACAAGCTTAAACAGTCTGGAAACATCCCCAGGTTGGTTTTTATACTTACTAATGTTAGGGGCAAGGATAAGCATTCCCTAATGTGGTGCTTTTTCTAGTTGTAGCGAGGTTAGGGTCAGTGGTGGAGCCATGTTAGATTATCATAAACTCTGCCCTAAATTCCAATCAGACGTCTGGCCTGGTCCTACTTGTCCTGAAACTGCAGTCATGTGTCGCACTTTAGATCAGTACCAGTGTTGCCAACTATTTTCAATGAAAAGTAGCTAAAGCCTGCCCGAAAATTAACAGTTGTGAAAAACTATTTGACCCAGCAATTAAACTTGCATGTGTTATGTGTGGTGAAAATTGCTAAAAGTAGCCAAATGAATGTTAAAAATTGCTAAATTTGTTGCTAGGTGCTATTTGAAAAATAAGTTGCTAGGGTAGTATGAAAAGTTGCTAAATCTAGCAACAAAATTGCTAAGTTGGCAACACTGCACTTGTGGCCTTCCACTAGTCCACTAGTTTTTGATGCTGTGGGTCATAGTATTTTAATCTTAATTAACTGTTGTCTGGCACTGGGCTCCATGCCAGCTCATTTAAAACATGCTATAGTGCAGCCTTTATTAAAGAGTTCTATTTTGGACTCTACATTTTATCTAATTTTAGACCGATTTTGAAACTCCCCTTTCCCTTTAACCTAAAGTTATCAAGAAGGTTGTTTATATTCAATTACAAAAATTTTAAAGAAAAAATTCTGTGCTGGAAGTTAAAGCAACTACATAGCACTTAGGGTGCACTTTTAAATGTTTACAATTATATTTTATTATTTCTTGATTCTGGAGCTTCGGCTATTTTAGTGTTGTTGAACCTCAGTGCGGTGTTTGATACGTGGATCACAATATTTTGTTATCTAGATTGGAACACCTTGTGGGTGTACAAGGAATGGCCCTTCAGTGGTTTAAATCTTATTTAACAGATATAATTTTTGCAGTTAAAGTTGGGGATTATCTATCGACTGTTGCTCCACTCGCCTGTTGTGTTCCTCAAGAGTCCATTCTTGCCCCTTTTTTGTTTTCGTTGTCTATGCTGCTTTTGGGAACCATTTTTAGAAAATATGGTGTTGCTTTTCACTGTTATGCAGATGAAACACATATTTATATGCCTTTCCATACGAATGATAAGAATGCTTTCGCTCTGCTTTCAAACAGCTTAAGAGGTGTAAAAAGCTGGATGGCTGAAAACTTTCTGAAAATTAATGAAAAAAGAAAACAGAGATTACTTTATTTGGACAAGCTGGAAATTTGGCCTTTGCAAATGCAAAATTGGTTTCTAGGTGTTTGGTTTGATACAGCACTGAAATATAATAAGCAAATAAATAATGTAGTTAAATGATCGCAGTTATCACCAGTAAAGTATGGAGTGCCACAAGGATCTGTACTAGGTCCTCTGCTATTTTCGATATACATGC